>JBBGZY010003584.1:0-187500 GCA_037952925.1 Lithobates clamitans
TCTCTTTCGTTCTCATAGCTCCTCTCTCTTTCGTTCTCATAGCTCCTCTCTCTTTCGTTCTCATAGCTCCTCTCTCTTTCGTTCTCATAGCTCCTCTCTCTTTCGTTCTCATAGCTCCTCTCTCTTTCGTTCTCATGCTCCTCTCTCTTTCGTTCTCATAGCTCCTCTCTCTCTCTCTTTCGTTCTCATAGCTCCTTCCCTCTCTTTCGTTCTCATAGCTCCTCTCTCTTCGTCTCCTCTCTCTCTTTCGTTCTCATAGCTCTCTCTCTCTTTCGTTCTCATAGCTCCTTCCTCTCTCTTTCGTTCTCATAGCTCCTTCCTCTCTCTCTCTCTCGTTCTCATAGCTCCTTTCTCTCTCTCTCGTTCTCATAGCTCCTTCTCTCTCTCTCTCTCGTTCTCATAGCTCCTTTCTCTCTCTCTCTCGTTCTCATAGCTCCTTCTCTCTCTCTCTCTCGTTCTCATAGCTCCTTCTCTCTCTCTCGTTCTCATAGCTCCTTCTCTCTCTCTCTCTCGTTCTCATATCTCCTTCTCTCTCTCTCGTTCTCATAGCTCCTTCTCTCTCTCTCTCTCGTTCTCATATCTCCTTCTCTCTCTCTCGTTCTCATAGCTCCTTCTCTCTCTCTCTCTCGTTCTCATATCTCTCTCTCTCTCTCTCTCGTTCTCATAGCTCCTTCTCTCTCTCTCTCTCTCTCTCTCTTCGTTCTCATAGCTCCTTCTCTCTCTCTCTCTCGTTCTCATATCTCCTTCTCTCTCTCTCGTTCTCATAGCTCCTCTCTCTCTCTCTCTCTCTCTTTCGTTCTCATATCTCCTTCTCTCTCTCTCTCTCTCTCTCTCGTTCTCATAGCTCCTCTCCTCTCTCTCTCTCTTTCGTTCTCATAGCTCTCTCTCTCTTTCGTTCTCATAGCTCCTTCTCTCTCTTTCGTTCTCATAGCTCCTTCTCTCTCTTTCGTTCTCATAGCTCCTTCTCTCTCTTTCGTTCTCATAGCTCCTTCTCTCTCTTTCGTTCTCATAGCTCCTTCTCTCTCTTTCGTTCTCATAGCTCCTTCTCTCTCTTTCGTTCTCATAGCTCCTTCTCTCTCTCTCTCTCTCTCTCGTTCTCATAGCTCCTTCTCTCTCTTCTCGTTCTCATAGCTCCTTCTCTCTCTTTCGTTCTCATAGCTCCTCTCTCTCTCTCTCTCGTTCTCATAGCTCCTTCTCTCTCTCTCTCTCGTTCTCATAGCTCCTTCTCTCTCTCTCTCTCGTTCTCATAGCTCCTTCTCTCTCTCTCGTTCTCATAGCTCCTTCTCTCTCTCTCGTTCTCATAGCTCCTTCTCTCTCTCTCTCTCTCTCTCTCTCGTTCTCATAGCTCCTCTCTCTCTCTCTCTCTCGTTCTCATAGCTCCTCTCTCTCTCTCTCTCTCTCTCGTTCTCATAGCTCCTCTCTCTCTCTCGTTCTCATAGTCCTCTCCTCTCTCTCTCTCTCTGTCTCTCTCTCGTTCTCATAGCTCCTTCTCTCTCTCTCGTTCTCATAGCTCCTCTCTCTCTCGTTCTCATAGCTCCTCTCTCTCTCTCTCTCTCTCTCTCTCGTTCTCATAGCTCCTTCTCTCTCTCTCGTTCTCATAGCTCCTTCTCTCTCTCTCGTTCTCATAGCTCCTTCTCTCTCTCTCGTTCTCATAGCTCCTCTCTCTCTCGTTCTCATAGCTCCTCTCTCTCTCGTTCTCATAGCTCCTCTCTCTCTCGTTCTCATAGCTCCTCTCTCTCGTTCTCATAGCTCCTTCTCTCTCTCTCTCTCTTCTCTCTCTCTCTCTCGTTCTCATAGCTCCTTCTCTCTCTCGTTCTCATAGCTCCTTCTCTCTCTCGTTCTCATAGCTCCTTCTCTCTCTCGTTCTCATAGCTCCTCTCTCTCTCGTTCTCATAGCTCCTCTCTCTCTCGTTCTCATAGCTCCTCTCTCTCTCGTTCTCATAGCTCCTCTCTCTCTCTCGTTCTCATAGCTCCTCTCTCTCTCTCGTTCTCATAGCTCCTCTCTCTCTCTCGTTCTCATAGCTCCTCTCTCTCGTTCTCATAGCTCCTCTCTCTCTCTCGTTCTCATAGCTCCTCTCTCTCTCGTTCTCATAGCTCCTCTCTCTCTCGTTCTCATAGCTCCTCTCTCTCTCGTTCTCATAGCTCCTCTCTCTCTCGTTCTCATAGCTCCTCTCTCTCTCGTTCTCATAGCTCCTTCTCTCTCTCTCGTTCTCATAGCTCCTTTTCTCTCTCTCGTTCTCATAGCTCCTTCTCTCTCTCTCGTTCTCATAGCTCCTCTCTCTCTCGTTCTCATAGCTCCTTCTCTCTCTCTCGTTCTCATAGCTCCTTCTCTCTCTCTCGTTCTCATAGCTCCTTCTCTCTCTCGTTCTCATAGCTCCTTCTCTCTCTCGTTCTCATAGCTCCTTCTCTCTCTCTCTGTCTCTCGCGCTGCGAAAGAGAGAGCACGCGCGCTGCGAAAGAGAGAGCGCGCGCTGCGAAAGAGAGCGCGCGCGCTGCACGAAAGAGCGCTCGCGCTGCACGAAGGAGAGCACGCGCTACGAAAGAGAGCGCGCGCTACGAAAGAGAGCGCGCGCTACGAAAGAGAGCGCGCGCTACGAAAGAGAGCGCGCGCTACGAAAGAGAGAGCGCGCGCGCTACGAAAGAGTGAGAGTGCTATGAGAGAGTGTGCGCTATGAGAGAGAGCCTGAGTGCTTGAGAACGCTAAGAAAACAAGAGAGGTAGGAAAGAGAGAGCGTGACAGGAAAGCAAGAGAGAGAGCAAGAGCACCCTATGAGAATGATAGAGAGCTATAAAAACAAGAGAAAGAAAGATATGAAGACAAGAGAGAGAGACGAGAACAAGTGAGAGAGAGAAAATAAAGAAAAAAGGTGAGACAGAAAGCGCAAAAAAAAAACACCAAGAAAGGCAGGAAAGAGGAAAAATAAAAAATAAAGGAGAGAACGAGAGCAAAAGAAAATAAAGTGCATGATCAATAACATACACCCAGATGTGCACACACATTAGTATATTAGCCTGTCCACTTCCATATGTTTTTTTCAGAACTAGAAGAGCCCAAATAAGATTATATGAACAATTTGCTGTCAAACGGAGTGGAACAATTGAAAGAGTGCTTCCCCGGTCAGACGTGAGGTGCTGTCTGGCAGTCGGAGGCTTGGAAAGCCAGGGGCGAGGAAGCCATTGAGGCAGAACGCTCCGCAGTCCAATGCGATCATTCAGCAATGACGAGGCACAGCGGCCAATGACTTGACGTGCGTGGATGGTGTGCCAGGCTGGGAGCCAGCTTCATCACTGCCAATTAGCCAAGCTCTGCATCAAATACTCTCAGTGTGTCCGGAGTCACATGGGATCCAGGCCGAACATCAAAAGACAATTGTTATGCAACAACGTGCGGAAATCACAGCAAGAAATTTAAAGTTAGCAATAAAAAAAAAAAAAAAGACAAGGCTACAACATATCTATTTTATATAAAACAGACAAGAATGCAATATCAGCTCAACACATCATTAGGTTTATTTTACAATTTAGATAGAACATTGGAGAGAAGGCCATCACAGAACACAATATGAAGACGGGTCATACCTGCATAACGTAGCGGTGCATCCTTGTCTAGAGCTATAAGAGGAGGGTCTAGCAAGACGGCATTGTCGTTTTCCGTTACAATTCCATGGTATGTGGTTTCGATCCATGGTTTATGCTTGTTAACTAAGAAAAAAAAGAAAAGAAAAATTAGGACAATGTATTTTTTTTAACAGCAATTGAAGTTGAACTATTTTCATACAGTAATGGGACTTCAATAAAATTGTAATAAACCTTGTTTTCCCAGGAAAATGGTTACATTGCACTGACTCCGAGCACACAGAGCCACTCACACCAGTCCCTGCCACAAAAGGAGCTTACAATCTAATGACTCTAGCCATGTAGAGATATGCCTGCCTTGGCCAAGTATACATGGAAGCCGATAACCCGACATTTACAATGAACCTTCTCTGCTCACTGCTACACACAATCCCATCTCTAACACCATCAAAAAAGGAAACACTTTGTTAAAGTATATGTGAGCCCTCACCTTGTACAACAACCCATTCAGATTAAAATAGAAATGAAAGGCAAAACATTTGTATATAGATATGAAAAACATTATATCCCTTTTTCTTTTTTTATAAGGTTTATAAGTGAACACATTCCCTCCGTTCTCAGCTGCATAAGAGCTGGGGGAGAAGAAACAGCAGCTGACCGGTCTTCCCAGTAAATGGCTGTGCAGGGGGGAGGGGGGGGCGTCATATCATGACAAGTCTGGTCATTGGAGAGCAGGCTGAGTTCTCAGCACAGCTAGAATAACCATGTTGTGCTCTCATGCCTAGAGTGGTAAGTTTTTGATGGGAAAGAAGAGGGACTGGCAGGAACACCAGGGATTCCACACAAAGGAAGCATTACAAAGAGAACAGGAGACTCTCATACAAGTACATAGTACAGCAGACAAATATCTGGAATCTGAAGCGTTGGCTTTACATATTCTTTGACCACTTGACCTCCAGAAGATTTACCCACTTCACGACCAGGCCATTTTTTGCGATATGGTACTGTGTTACTTTGACTGACAATTGCACAGTCGTGCAAATAATAAATATATATATACCGTATATACTCGAGTATAAGTCGAATTTTTCAGCACATTTTTTTGTGCTGAAAGTGCCCCCCTCGACTTATACTCGAGTCAAGCACTTTTCTGCAGCAAAAAATTTAATTTTCCGAACCAACTTTGGGGCCCCGTATCTCAGGGCCACTTGGTGCTAGGAACCCCAAATTTTTTTTTGTGTGCAAACCCAGTGGAACTGGTACCACAACATAGCCAAAGCTGAAGTTCTTAGCACCACGTGGCCCCGAGATACGGAGCCCCAAATTCGGTTCGGAAAATGTCATTCTCTGCTGCAGAAAAGTGCTTGACATTTTCTAAACCGACTTTGGGGCCCCATATCTCAGGGCTACTTGGTGCTAGGAACCCCAAATTTGGTGTGCAAACCCAGTAAAACTGGTACCATAACATATCCAAAGCTGGGGTTCCTAGCACCAAGTGGCCCTGAGATACGGGGCCCCAAAACCGGTTTGGAAAATGTCATTCTCTGATGCAGAAAAAAATCTGAACTGATTTTTGGGGCCCTGTATCTCGGGGCCACTTGGTGCTAGAAACCCCAGCTTTGAAAATGTTATGGTACCAGTTCCACTGGGTTTGCACACCAAATTTGGGGTTCTTAGCACTAAGTGGCCCTGAGATACGGGGCCCCAAATTCGGTCAACTGTGTCCATCTGCAGCAATGTCATTTCAGGACCCTTTGGGTTCAGAGACCCCAAATTTTGGCTGCAGCTAGGGGGCATCTAGGAACCCTTAACTACCAAGTTTGAAGTTCAGGGGACCTATGGCTGCAAATGGGCACAGTGATGCTGCAAATGGGCATTGTTGACCCTCTTTTCCACTTACAGTAGCTGTGCATTTCTCACCCTCGTCTTATACTCGGGTCAATAAGTTTTTCCCATTTTTTTGTGGTAAATTAGGGCCTCGGCTTATACTCGGAACGACTTATACTCGAGTATATACGGTATATAAAAATTAACTTTCTGCTATAAAAACCATGTAAAAAAAACATTTAATTTCTTCATCAATTTGGGCCAATATGTATTCTGCTATATGTTTTTGGTTAAAAAAAAAAAAATCCCAATAAACGTATATTGATTGGTTTGTGCGGGCGTTGTAGCTTCTACAAACTATGGGAAATATTTATAGTATTTTTATTTATCTATACTAGTAATGGTGGCGATCGGCGACTGCAATATTGCGGCACACATTTTGACACTGACACTTTTTGGGGACCAGTGACACCAATACAGTGATCAGTGCTAAAAAAATGTGCACGGTCACTGTACTAATGACACTGGCTGGGCCCTCAGCCCTCATTTGATCCAGCACCGTGAACGTTTGCAGGTCTTCTCTCCCCTCACTTCCGGGTCTCGCTGGGGAAATGGGAGCCGTTGGATCCCAGTGCTGTCAATCAAAGCCAGTGACGAGGGAGCGGGGCTGAGTCCCGCTGTCTGTGTCAATGGATGCAGCATTAGGGCATGGGTGCGAACACGCACAAGTGCCCCCATAGGAAGCGGCTTCCCATGGGGGCACTGGACAGAGGGGGAGGGGCTAGAAGCTCCGGCGGGGGACCTGAATAGAGGTTTGCGGCTGTTCGGTGTCCATTGCACAGAGCAGTTAAGTATAAATATGTTTATTTTTTTTATTACCTTTACAATCACTTTAAAGTGGAGTTCCACCCAATTTTTGAAAGTACAATTACTGTCATGCCCATCCTGAATGCTATAATAAATGGCAATAAAAAGTTTTTTTTTTTCTTTGTAAATACCTTTTTTTTTTAAATTTTCTTCTGTAGCACTTGCAGCTGCGGCCGCCTAGGTGATTACGTCACTAGGCAATTTGCAAGGGCTCCTGGGATAGCGGCATCATGTATCCCAGGAGTCCTTGCGAATCGCCTAGTGAGGAAATCTCGCGTTGTTTCCAGATACGCACGGGAGGACCGGGATGTCATGATTGACAGGTTGCTATTAGCAACGGGGCGGGATAGTCCGCCGATGCCGCCATTGCTATGGCAGCCTGTCAGGAAGAGAGAGAGAGACTCTCACTGGCTTCACTGCTCAGGCGCGGGATCGGGAGGTGCATGCTGGGTAAGCCAGCTGCACCGTATCCCGGAAATACAGAGAAGCGGGCTTCAGATGCCCACATTCCTTGATGGCCACTGCCTGCTTCTCTGAGATCAAGTAAGAAATTACGGATTTACAAGTATGAAGACACTCAGTTATGCGAATATCCAAAGAATATCGTACAAGTACTAGGAATCACAGGGGTGCTTTTATCAAAAAATTGCTTAGGAGACTAGAGCTCTGCTTTAAGATATACTGCCAAGGCTTGACAAAATCTGCTTTGAATCTAAAAAAAAAAAAAAAAAGTAGGAGCCAGTTTTATTTCTTTAAAGTGGAGTTCCGCCCACTTTTACAACTCTTCAGCATCCCTCACTAAACTGTGCACTGTAAACAAATTGTATATCTGCTGTATTAATTTTTCACTTCCTCCCCCCTGGCCGCGGACCATCGAATCATTTCCTGTTTGCAATGCCTTCTGGGAAGGGGCGGCAACTTCCTCTGAAACTACCGTTGCTATGGAGACCTGACCTAAATCCTATTACACTGCTTGTGCTGCACTGAGCATGGGCGAGATCTGCAAGGATGAGATCCTGGAAGAAATACAGTCTGGCTTCAGATGCCCACACTTAAGATGGCCACGGCCTGCTGTAAGTTTATAAAATAACAAACTACTGCTATAAACTAACAAAACAGACCTTAGTTTACAGACTAACTTTACTAGAATACATTAAGCTTGTGTATTACGGTTATATTTTTATTTAAAAAGTATAATTTCGTCCGGAACACCACTTTAATAAAGCTTTATTTTCAACAACAAAAATAACAGATTGTAATTTTAAACATAAAGAAGACTAAAACCAAATATCATGGGCATTTAACTTATGCAGATAATGATCATATCCTGATGTGTTTTATGCAATATGTCAGTTTTTTTTTTCAGAGTATAAAAATGTCAGAATAAAATAAAAGTTATGAATTACTTATACTTACCCTGCCGGTCCCATGAGGCAGGCAATTATTTTGATTGCTTTTCTTTAATTTAATTTATTAAAAAAAAAAAAATCAGAGAGCTCTCTCATTTAGTTACAATGCTACTGAATGAGACGGCTTTCTCACTAGGTCATTACAAGAGGTGAATTTCCCTTTAAAACTCTCAAAGTGTGAAGATTTAACACTGGAAGTTGTTGGTGGATACAATTTTGTAATGTGTGTGTGTTGTAATCATGTGTAACAAGCTGTGTGAGCGAAACTCTGCTCACCTCCCTGCTTGTGTCCAACAACGGGGACTAGAAGGGAGGAGGAGTGGTGAACCAAGATGCACACGGCCATAGTCTCGCGCTGGCATCACCCCTCCATAGTCTCGCGCTGGCATCACCCCTCCATAGTCTCGCGCTGGCATCACCCCTCCATAGTCTCGCGCTGGCATCACCCCTCCATAGTCTCGCGCTGGCATCACCCCTCCATAGTCCCGTGCTGGCATCACCCAGCCATAGTCTCCTGCTGGCTTCACCCAGCCATAGTCTCCTGCTGGCTTCACCCAGCCATAGTCTCCTGCTGGCTTCACCCAGCCATAGTCTCCTGCTGGCTTCACCCAGCCATAGTCTCCTGCTGGCTTCACCCAGCCATAGTCTCCTGCTGGCTTCACCCAGCCATAGTCTCCTGCTGGCTTCACCCAGCCATAGTCTCCTGCTGGCTTCACCCAGCCATAGTCTCCTGCTGGCTTCACCCAGCCATAGTCTCCTGCTGGCTTCTCTCATGCTGGCATCACCCAGCCATAGTCTCGCGCTGGCATCACCCAGCCATAGTCTCGCGCTGGCATCACCCAGCCATAGTCTCGCGCTGGCATCACCCAGACATAGTCTCGCGCTGGCATCACCCAGACATAGTCTCGCGCTGGCATCACCCAGCCATAGTCTCGCGCTGGCATCACCCAGCCATAGTCTCGCGCTGGCATCACCCAGCCATAGTCTCGCCCTGGCATCACCCCTCCATAGCCTCGTGCTGGCTTCACCCAGCCATAGTCTCATGCTGGCTAATCAGATTCAAAGATTCATGACAGGTCATTCTTTTGAATGCTACTTTGGTAAAAAGACACTCAAAATGTGTGCGGATGTATCAAATGACGGGTGTATAACATCTAATCAGAGGAACGTGTGTGAACAGGCAGGAAACCAGAAATGTCAAATAGGTAATATTTGCTGAAGGCTGAGTGGATTTGTTGCAAGGATTTGTAAGGTAATGGAAAAAACAAACCCACCTGACACATCAAACAACTAACCATTGCCAATGATAGATGTAATGACTCTCTCACCCCACCCCCCTTTCAGCAAACTCCCTAATGGACCAATCCAGGTGCTCATCAAAGCACACTCACACCTAATAACCACCAGCAAACATGGCCATTATGTCTACATGTAGCAACAGACATCCTTATTTATATACTGTATCCAAACCAAGATGGGGGTGTCTGCAGTCTGTGCTGCATAAACATGCACACAATGTATTCTCCATTAGGGAAGAGGCGATGAGGGGTATGAGAGCACTTTGTGAAGATGGATAAATGGTCCATATAGTAACGTTGTGAAGGTGTTCATTGCAAAAGACAAGAGTGCCCTGAAGGAAAAGTTTAAAGTGGTTGTAAACCCTTTACAACCACTTTATACTACAGGCAAGCCTATAATTACCTGTAGTTACACTGGATATCTCTTAAACCTGCACAGTTTAGGAGATATTCTTGTATTTGCATGTGCCGACGTCATAGGCACATGCGCACTTAAGCAAACTGAAGCAGTGGCACGTATGTGCCATTGCTTCAGTTGGTGTGCCGTTACCGGTGGCTCCCGCACAGTGACGTCATCACGGCTCCGGCCAATCACAGCGCCGTAGCCGCGATACCCGGAAGTAACCCCCGGGAGCGATGTCGGCCGCTGGAGCCGTGACTGAGGACCGCTGCGGGGGCTTCTATCTCAGGTAAGTAATTCATAATGGGCTAGTATGCTATGCATACTAACTTATTATGTCTTTGTCTTGCACGCATTTTTGGGGGGATTTTTTTTTTTTTTTTTTTTAGGGTTTACAACCACTTTAACCATCACATATAGAAATGGGTTTTAAAACAGAATGTCACCCAAAATTGAAGAATTGGCTCAGGTGCCGACATCGCAGAACCATGGACAGGTAAGTGTCCTTATATTAAAAGTCAGCAGCTACAGTAAGGTCCATAAAAATATGGATGAGTGAGTTTGGGGTGGAGGATCTTGACTGGCCTGCACAGTCATGACCACAACCCAATAGAACACCTTTGGGTTGAATTAGAGGTCAAACCTTCTCGTCCAACATCAGTGCCTGACGTCACAAATGCTCTTCTGGAAGAATGGTCAAACGTTCCCATAGACACACTCCTAAACCTTGTGGACGGCCTTCCCAGAAGAGTTGAAGCTGTTATAGCTGCAAAGGGTGGGCCAACTCAATATTGAACCCTACGGACTAATGCCGTGTACACACGGGCGGACTTTTCGACTGGACCGACGCAATTCGACCGTGTGTGGGCTTCATCGGACCTTCAGCTGACTTTTTCGGTCGAAAATCAGACGGACTTTAGAAATAGAACATGTTTCAAATCTTTCTGACGGACTCAAGTTCGTCTGTATGCTAGTCCGACGGACGAAAGCCGACGCTAGGGCAGCTATTGGCTACTGGCTATCAACTTCCTTATTTTAGTCCGGTCGTAAGTCATCACGTTCGAATCCGTCGGACTTTGGTGTGATCGTGTGTAGGCAAGTCCGTCGGACCTACGATGCCGAAAAGTCCGGCTGTGTGTACACGGCATAAGACTGGGATGCAATTAAAGTGCATGTGTGTAAAGGCAGGCATCCCAATACTTTTGACAGTATAGTGTATCTATGCAAACAACTTATGTTAAATATATACGACAAAATAGGGGGTGACTAGTTCCCCTAGGTTTGGGAGGCAGTGCCACATCCAATGTATAAATACATGTAAAGAAAGGATTCCCCTAAGTGGACTTTAACGGCACTTATAAAAGAGTATAGATAGTAAAAAGATATAGTAATGTATAAAAAGGTAAAAAAGTTTTATTTATTTGAAAACAACATATATTAAAACATTGTATACATAAAGTTCAACAAAACATCTATATAATACATAGCTTCAGTAGGGTCACCAAGTGGTGAATTGTTTTTATGTATACAATGTTTTAATATATGTTGTTTTCAAATAAATAAAACTTTTTTACCTTTTATACATTACTATATCTTTTTACTATCTATATTCTTTAATAAGTGCCGTTAAAGCGGGGGTCCACCTATCTATCGTTTTTTGTTTTTTTTTTAGTTCATTCACATTCTTCTCAGCATTACATACTCACATATTGTGTGTAATAAGTCCGCCTGTGTCAGATTTCGTCAGAAAGAATAACTTATATTATTCACTGCAGGCGGTTTCCATCGTCATTGTGGGCATTTGAAGCCCACAAGCATTTATTTCCTGGATGTGGTGAATGCTGTGCTCCCAGCATGCACTGCTTGTTCCCGCACATGCTCAGTGGCATCCTGGGAAGCCTGAGACTAGCTCCCAGGAGTCTGGGAGAGGCTAGAAACACGCCTACTCCCATGGGAGGAGAACCAGGAAGTGCAAAGAAGATTAGAAAAATAAAAGGTAATTACGGCGATTTAAATTTTTTAAAACAGCATCTAGGCAAGGAAGAGAATACATACAGATATTGTTCAAAATTTGGGTGGAACCCCGCTTTAAAGTCCACTTAGGGGAATCCTTTCTTTACATGTTAAATATATACAGTACATGGCTTATGGAAATCTGTCAATATATAATTTTCTCTTCCACTTTGCATTGTTCAGTTTGTCTAACCCAATCTTGAAAATTAATAAAAATTTTATTGAACGAAAAATAAAAAATTGCTCCACTTATGGGACCATTTCCATATAGCTGACCACCAACCAATGTCCTCAACATTGCCTACTATATATAAGTAAATCGTAACTAATTACCAGCCCTTACAGGGATTAAGTGCAGCCTCTGCTAGAGCCATTTGTAACAGAGAACACTTGTGGGGCCAAGCTGGCTGAAGTCTTTATCTGGAATAATCAGATTATCTGTGTTGTTGTATTTGCCCAATTGCAGCAATCAGACCCTATTAGGAGATAACCCCGTGATCTGGCGCCTTCCTCTACTCTGCAAACTACAGTGCAATTCTCTACTGTGGAGGATTTTCGGAAAGTCAGAAGTCAATAAAAGAAAAAAAAAACATCTCTATGCACAGTAACAAGCAGAATATGGACACTTTATTATTATTATACAGGATTTATAAAGCGCCAACAGTTTGCACAGCACTTTTCAATGTGAGGGCAGACAGTACACTTACAGTACAATTCAATACAGTTTAGAAAAAAACACTACAACACAAAGACAATGCAGATCCTACACAGTACATTGAAGTGCACCTCTCACCCCATACACATGTAAAGATCTGAAGAGTAAAGTAGCTGACAATCCCAGAAGTCCAAAATTTGCCTTTGGATGAAATACAGTTTTTCATTTCAGATGAACTGTACTATGAAATCTGTCTTCTTCTACTCTGTAGACTTAAAGAGGAAGTAAATCCCCCGATGGGTTTGAATGAAAAGAGGAAACACTTGGGAAAGGAAAATGGCTGCACACCCCAAATGAAATTTCGAAAAAGGGAATTTTCCCCCCAAAAACGAAGGGGTTTTCTAGGCAGCAAAAAAAAATATGCAAAAGGTATAAAGTATTAATAATTTTATATTAAACCCGATGGGTTTTACAAAGCATAATGGGCTAGTGTTAGAGCTGCACGATTCTGGCTAAAATGAGAATCACGATTTTTTTGCTTAGAAGATAGATCACGATTCTCGCGGCATAACATCATCTTTCACATTAAAACAAAAAAAATTAGGCTAACTTTACGGTTTCTTTTTTTTTTTTTTTTTATTCATTGAAGTGTATTTTTTCCCAAAAAATTGCGTTTGAAAGACCGCTGGGCAAATACAGTGTGACATAAAATATTGCAGCAATTGACATTTTATGAGTCTCTGTTAAAATATACTATATATATATATATATATATATATATATATATATATATATATATATATATATATATATATATATATATATATATATATAATGTTTGGGGGTTCCAAGTAATTTTCTAGCAAAAAATATTGATTTTACCTTAAGAAAGAAGTGTCAGAAAAAGATTTAGACTTTAAGTGGTTAAACTTCCTGCATTTACACCTTGTTTAAAAACTTCGCAGACTGCCTGGATTTTTTTTTCTTTACACACACAGAAGTTTCCCTTTGATCTAAGAAGGAAGTTAGTTAAAATGTTTCATTTTAAAAACTTAGCAGACTGCCCAGATGTTTTCTTTTTGACAGCTGAGTGAGCAGATAAGTCTCTCCACTTGTTACATGAAAGAATCGGCAAACTCTGCAACAGAGATCGTCAGTGGGGTTGAATCGAGATCACGATTTTTGGACGATTAATTGTGCAGCTCGAGCTAGTGTGCATCGCATACTAGCCCATTATATGACACTTACCTGCGAACGAAGCCCGCGCTGTCCCCCTGTGCAGGCCGCGTCCATCTTCGCCCCTCTTCCTTCCGGGGCTGCGGACTCCGGCGCTGTGACTGGCTGGAGCCGCGTGACGTCACTCACGCAACATCAGTCACGGCACACGCTGGGGGGGGGGGGAGAAACAGCACGGAGGTCCGTTTCTTCACAGTGCATGCGCCGATGACGACATCTGCGCACTACAAGTGAAATATCGCTTAAATGGCGCAAGTTTAGGAGATATTTCCACTATCTATAGGTAAGCCTTATTCTTGGCTTACCTATAGATAAAAGTAGAACAAAAGGGTTTACAACCACTTTAAAGCCTTTGTTACTCCAACATTTCATATTCCCGATATGTGCCTGCTGCACCATGTACTTGTATGAGAAAATATCTGGTTCTCTTTGTATTGCTTCCTTTGTGTGAAATCCCTGGTGTTCCTGTCAGTCCCTCTGCTTTCCTATTGGAAAACTGACCACACTAAGCAGGAGAGCACACCGTGGTCAGTTCTCTAGCTACAATAATTGGGACGGAGCTGCGCTAAAAATAGTATTACAAATGAACACAATACCATACGTGAATATACCTATATATGAAAATAGTTCTACACAGCAAACAATTGTGAGAGTATATAAAATATAAATTAGTCCATAAGACACAAAAAACGTGTGAACTCTTGTTCTTCCAACACCACCATAAAGTTGTGCCCCTCCACCACATAAAGTGCGTGCTTACCAGAAGGCAAGCTATCATAAGCCTGAGGCTAATACCCAGCCAGGGCCTTTATCCAGGGAGTTGGTTTTGCCTGGAGCAGAAAAGTGGCAATACCTGGTCTACATCCATGACCTGTGAATGTTCAAGTCTCCAAGGCCGTTTTGCTGTGTATTCTCACCTCACCTATCAAGTATTCCTGAGCGGCTATTCCATACTCCCTGGATAAAGGCCCTGGCTGGGTATTAGCCGCATAGGGTAATGCTATGGGGTAATATAAAAGCATAGCGGGCTGTTATTGAGGTGAACTAACCCTTTAACCACTTCCAACCCGGCCACTGCCCAATAACGGCCGGGTGGGCGCTCTCTCCTGATTGGACGTTCAGGAACGTCCCTCAGAAGGAGACGGATCGCGCGCATGCCCTCATAGCGGCGCGATCCCGGTGTGCTCGTGTCACCCGGACATCACTGATCGGCAGGAGGGCTCTGTGATTGGCCCTCCTGATCACATGACGGCTGTGTCCAATCACGGCCGTCATGTGATATAAACAGAGAGCAATCGGCTCTCCTCTCACAGAAGTTGTCGTATGGAAAGGAGAGCGGATCGCTGCAGCCAGCTGGTGATCAGTATGAACTGTTTTTTGCAGCTTTTTACTCACTGATCAACAGTATAAAACACAATGTAAAACACACATGTACACAATAGGGCTGGGGAAAAAAAATCGATTTAAATCTTGAATCGAGTTGAGAGGTCAAATCGATTCAAAATTTAAGCAAATCAATTTTTTTCACCGCGCCGGGCCTGAGGAGCTGCGGGCAGGAATTTTTAGGCGAGGCCGGACACCATGGACTAGGCCAAGGCCGCAGCCTCACCTAAAAACTCCTGCCCCCAGCTCCTCAGGACCGGCGCGGTGTCCAAAAAAAAAAAAAAAAAACTTGATTCGAATCGTGAATTGAGGTTTTTTTTTTGTTTTTTTTAAACCGCAGATTTATTTTATTTTTTTTTTTTTTGAGAAAATCGCCCAGCTCTAGTACACAATGTAAAACACAAATGTCCCCAAAACACATGTCCCCACACACGTTCCCACATAGTAAAATCACCTGTCACCCACAGATTTAACAGTAAAATCACATGTCCCAATGATTATCAGCACACATATGTCCGTGATCACCTGCGCAATCTGTACATGATCATCTGCGTACATCTGTCCGTGATCACACGAATCAATTATTATACACTTAACGGGATTTTTTTTTTACCAAAGACATGTAGCAGAATACACGTTGGCTTAAATTTATGACAAAATCTGATTTTATTGGATTTCTTTTAAAATAGAAAGAAAATATTGGGTTTCTTTTTTTTCAAATTCCCGCTCTTTTTTCGCTTTTATCGCAAAAAATAAAAAACGGAGTTGTGACTAAATACCACCAAAAGAAAGCTCTATTTGTGTGAACGAAATGATAAAAATTTCATTTGGGTACAGCGTAGCATGACTGCACAATTGTCATTGAAAGTGTGACAGCGCTGAAAGCTGAAAATTGGTCTGGGAAGGAAGGGGGTGAAAGTGCCCGGTATTGAGGTGGTTAAAAACATTAAAAAAAAAAATAAGATACATAAAAACATAAAATTTGACCCAAACCCAATAGAGCTTCCCTAGAAGGAGCACTTTCTCTATATATACTGTGGTTTGCCTCTGTTCTGATTTAAACACCACAAAAAACTGATTAGAAATCCTGTGCTTATCTTCCGCTGCGATTCACAGAGGAAGTCGGCCTAGAAGATGAAAGATTGCGTTTTGTTTTAAAATTCCAAACTAGCAATTTTATCTGTTTTCAGGACTTAGAGCTCCTCCGCACCGCTGATAAGGGAGGGCGAAGGAAAGCAAAAGGCTCCATAATCAACACTTTCTGAACATTTCTTCCCCAGACATGAAAACTGCAGCCCGAGAAACGTGCAATTTTGAGCCAATCGTTAGTCTAAGAAAAACTGTGCGGATTTTTATGTAAAGTAATAATAGCCAAAAACATCACTGGGAGGGAAAAAACAAAACAAAAACTTAGGACTGGATTTTTTTTTACGCTGTTATAAATATTATCATCGCGCCTCTCCTTTGTGGTCATAAGGTGATCAGATGATTTGCACACAATGCACGTGTGTATGTCATGCTTTGTGTACAAATCTGCCAGAGAAAGTAATGTGTGTTCCTGGAATATTTGCAAGCACTAAACTGTATAATAACGGATTCAGCCACAAGACTGGAGAGCAAAGTCTTAGCTCTAGTAGGTAACTACCGTATATACTCGAGTATAAGCCGACTTTTTCAGCACATTTTTTTTGTGCTGAAAATGCCCCCCTCGGCTTATACTCGAGTCAAGCACTTTTCTGCAGCAGAGAATGACATTTTCCAAACCGAATTTGGGGCCCCGTATCTTGGGGCCACTTGGTGCAAACCCAGTGGAACTAGCACTACCACATATCCAAAGCTGAGGTTCCTAGCACCAAGTGGCCCCCAAGATACGGGGCCCCAAACTCAATTCGGAAAATACCATTCTCTGCTGCAGAAAAGTGCTTCACATTTTTCCGAACCGAATTTGGGGCCCCGTATCTCGGGGCCACTTGGTGTTAGGAACCCCAGCACATTTGGATATGTTGTAGTGCTAGTTCCACTGGGTTTGTACACCAAATTTGGGGTTCCTAGCACAAAGTGACCCCGAGATACAGGGCCCCAAATTCGGTCAACTGTGCCCATCTGCAGCAATGTCATTTTGGGACCCTTTGGGTCCAGAGACTCCAAATTTTGGCTGCACCTAGGGAGCATCTAGGAACCCTTAACTACCGAGTTTGAACTTCGGGGGACCTATGGCTGCAAATGGGCACAGTGAGGCTGCAAATGGGCATCGTTGACCCCCATTTTCCACTTAGAGTATCTGCACATTTCTCACCCTAGGCTTATACTCGAGTCAATAAGTTTTCCCGGCTGCAAATGGGCACAGTGAGGCTGCAAATGGGCACAGTGAGGCTGCAAATGGGCACAGTAGGCTGCAAATGGGCATTGTTGACCCCCTTTTCCACTTACAGTAGCTGCGCATTTCTCGCCCTAGGCTTATACTCAAGTCAATACTTTTTACCAGTTTTTTGTGGTAAAATTAGGTGCCTCGGCTTATATTCGGGTTGGCTTATACTCGAGTATATACAGTAAATCCTTTACATTTATCAAATATGTAATGTATAAACCTAAACAATTCATTTAGTTTCACTGCAATAAAAGAAACCCCTGGTAATATACAGCCTCGAAATGCTGCATATGTTCGTATGACTAAAATAAGCAGATATTGGAATAAAATCTTGGTGTGCGGACATTACCTAAAAAAGGTACAAGAAATATCTGTGTGTCCCAACTTCACGTGCACGCCCATTGTGCACAATTCTTATATCTTGCAATGAAAAACCAGACATGCGAAAAGATGAATTGATTAACCACTTCCCACCCAGGCCAATTCTGGCACTTCGCTCCTACAAGTAAAAATCATAATTTTTATGCTAGAAAATTACTCAGAACCCCCCCATACTTCTTTTTTTAGCAGAGACCCTAGGGAATAAAATGGCAGTTGTTGCAACTTTTTATGTCACATGGTACTTGCGCAGCAATTTTTCAAACGCGTTTTTAAAAAAGACACACTAAAGTTAGCCCAATTTTTTTGTATAATGTGAAAGATGATGTTACGCCGAGTAAATAGATACCCAACATGTTATGCTTTAAAATTGCGCACACTCGTGGAATGGCGCCGAACTTCGGTACTTAAAAATCTCCGTAGACAACGCTTTTACATTTTTTTTATTTTTTTTACAGGTTACCTGTTTAGAGTAATGCCTCGTACACACGAGCTGAATTTTCTTGGGAAAAACCATTTAAGATTTTTCTGATGGAAATTCCGCTCGTGTGTACGGGGCATTACTCTAAACAGGTAACCTGTATAAAAAATAAAAAAAAATAATTTTAATACAGGTATTTGCACCCACTTCTGTGCATAGACTCAAGCGGGGGGGGGGGCTGCTTCCCGCTGCCCCCCCCCCCCCCCCCGCTGTCTGCCCAGAGACAGCAGGGACCCGTGTGTCTCCCAGCAAGGCTTCACTTCCTGATTCCATTACTAAAGATGGCGGCGGGAGCACCCAAGGACCCAGGGACGGTTCGGCCTCAGGTGCCGACATTGCGGGCACCCTGGACAGGTGAGTGCCCTTATTTTAAAAGTCAGCAGCTGCAGTATTTGTAGCTGCTGACTTTAAAAAAAAAAAAAAAATCATTTCGGCGGACCTCCGCTTTAATACCTGGTTTTCAGGCCTAGGCAAATTATGTCACATATCCCAGGAGTCTTCAGGAAGGGTTTTCTCAGGGAAGCCTACCCTCCTGCCTGCATGCCTGAGCCACGGAGAGATGAATTCAAGGAAGCAAATTCAACATGAATCGTCTGCCCTTACTGAAGATGGCCACGTCCAGAAAAATGTTCTGGTATCTGCACCAATACTAGGATACAACCCTTTTTTCTGACAGCTCAGACAAGCTTTGTAAATTTTGGATTTTAAACGGCTGTAGATAAACAGGTACAATTTATGTAGGAAGATTTGTCTTATCTCTGTGTCTCACCTGAGGCCAGTCACTTCACTGGGTATATGTAAGGGTTTAAAAGTGGTTGTAAACCCCGTTACACCACTTGTACCTACAGGTAAGACTATAATAAGACTTACCTGTAGGTACTGGAGATATCTTCTAAACCTGTACGGTTTAGGAGATATTCACCATATACGCTTGCTCTAACGTCATCGGCGCATGCGCACTGAAACAGCTCGATTGTGGAAGTTTCTAAAGGACCTGTACTGTGACCGGCGGCTCCCGTGCCCATCATATGCAGCCTGCCTGTGCCCAGCAGCCTCACCAGTGCCCACCATATGCAGCCTGCCAGTGTCCACCATATGCAGCCTGCCAGTGCCCACCATATGCAGCCTGCCAGTGTCCACCATATGCAGCCTGCCAGTGCCCACCATATGCAGCCTGCCAGTGCCCACCATATGCAGCCTGCCAGTGCCCACCATATGCAGCCTGCCAGTGCCCACCATATGCAGCCTGCCAGTGCCCACCATATGCAGCCTGCCAGTGCCCACCATATGCAGCCTTGCCAGTGTCCACCATATGCAGCCTTGCCAGTGCCCACCATATGCAGCCTTACCAGTGCCCACCATATGCAGCCTGCCAGTGTCCATCATATGCAGCCTGCCAGTGCTCATCATATGCAGCCTGCCAGTGCCCATCATATGCAGCCTGCCAGTGCCCATCATATGCAGCCTGCCAGTGCCCATCATATGCAGCCTGCCAGTGCCCATCATATGCAGCCTTGCCAGTGTCCACCATATGCAGCCTTGCCAGTGCCCACCATATGCAGCCTTACCAGTGCCCACCATATGCAGCCTGCCAGTGCCCATCATATGCAGCCTGCCAGTGCCCATCATATGCAGCCTGCCAGTGCCCATCATATGCAGCCTGCCAGTGCACACCATATGCAGCCTGCCAGTGCCCATCATATGCAGTCTCACCAGTATCCACCATATGCAGCCTGCCAATGCCCATCATATGCAGCCTGCCAGTGCCCAGCAGTCCCACCAGTGCCCATCATTTGCAGACTGCCAGTACCCATCATATGCAGCATGCCAGTGGCCGGCAGCCTCACCACTGCTTGTCATATGCAGCCCACCAGTGCCCAGCAGTCCCACCAGTGCCCATCAGCCCCACCAGTGCCCATCATATGCAGCCTGCCAGTGCCCCCATCAGCAGCGATCTCAGGGTGTCACGGAGCTGGATTTGAATTCCCCGGGCCGCAGTAACAATGTCCCGCCTCCTGTAATCATGTCATGCTGAGTCAATGTCCCACCATTGGATCAGTGTGCCGTCTATCACAGGAGGCGGGACATTGTTACTACAGCCAGGCAATTCAGCTCCGTGACACACAGAGATCGCGGCGAGGGGAGGAAGAGGGGGTGGAGGACTGGGCACACCAGGATGACACCCCCGCAATGGGCAGCACCCGGGGCGGACCACGTCCCCTTTCAGCATCGGCTGTTTTTTTCAATCGGCCGAATGAAAAAAAAAAACGTTTTCATGTGATCATTTTCGGCAGCCGAAATTTCGGTGCACCTCTAGGTTTACAACCAGAACCTGAAACCACCAACAACGTGTTAACCGTTTTGCTCTGGGACTAAACATGAGCAATAAAGGAAGTTCTATTTACACGACTGTAATTGATACTTCAGCTACATTACGGGGTAGGAGGATTTTTCATTAATATCAAATGACAGAAGAAGAAAAGTTCTTATTAGCACAAGAGCTATTTATTATTAGACCTATAACTAGTAGGTTTCTAAAGTGACACTTCAAAGTGAAAAGGTAGAAAAATTGCAGCTTTAGATCATGTAACAAAGTCTTTGGACGGTCACAGCTGGAAAGGCACTTTATGTGTTCGGTGGTTTGAGGTCACATCTACAACAATGGAATGAGCCGAGTGCTAAAATCACACAAAGACCATAATAAGACAAACCTACTGCCAGTGCAAACAGCCAAAGTGGTGCCTAATTAAAATCCCTTTACAAATGTTTACTTTGAAGCCAACTGGTAGCTGAGACGGTATAATTCGTGTTTCAGGGAAGCCAGATCTAAAGGCCGGGACAGATTTTTGTTTTGTTTTTTTTGCTAATAATCTATTGTTCCCCAAAACAAAAAGGCACAAAAAGTGTGGAGTACCGGAGTACCGGACCCGCTGATGGGTGAACTTTTGGGGAAAAAAAGTCAGCTGGAGCCCACACACGATCGAATTGTCCGCCGGACCAAGTATGCCGTAAAGTCCGGTCGTGTGTACGCGGCATAAGTATACAGTTCTTACAGGCAGCTCTGCCAGAAGCCAGTCAGTCCAGTCTATCACCCATCAGCCTCCTTAACCAATTTGACCGCCAGAAGATTTACCCCCCCCCCCCCCATTTCATGACCAGGCCATTTTTGCTATATACGGCACTGCATTCATTTAACTGACAATTGCTCAGTCATGCAACACTGTACATAAATTAAATTTATGTCACCCCCCCAACAAATAGCACTTTCGTTTGGTGATAATTAACTTAAAGTGGAGTTCCACCCACTTTTACAACTCTTCAGCATCCCTCACTAAACTGTGCACTGTAAACAAATTGGATATTTTTTTATTTTTGTTATCTCAGCACCTACTGTATATCTGCTGTATTCATTTTTCACTTCCTCCTCCCTGGCCGCGGCCCATCGCATCATTTCCTGTTTGCAATGCCTTCTGGGAAGGGGCGGCAACTTCCTCTGACACTGCTGTTGCTATGGAAACCTGACCTGAAACCTATTACACTGCTTGTGCTGCACTGAGCATGTGCGAGATCTGCAAGGATGAGATCCAGGAAGAAATACAGTCTGGCTTCAGATGCCCACACTTAAGATGGCCACGGCCTGCTGTAAGTTTATAAAATACATATCTACATTGTGACTTGAACCAGTATCCAGCTGCTTGGTGCTGCAGCACCCAAACCTTTAGCGCTTATACCAAGAACATGTGCGATGAGAATATGAACCGTCATTGTACGTCGGGCGCGTACACGGCGATCTGTGGGCGTACGCACGCACCCATTTGCTATCGGGGGAAGCCAAACCAGCAGGTCCGGCAGACTAGATGTTTGCCAGCCACCCACGATCGCTCCAGAGAGACAGGCAGAACGGGGATCTGTCAATGTAAACAGACAGGTCCCCGTTCTGTCAGGGGAGGAGAGAGAGAGAGAGAGAGAGAGAGAGAGAGAGAGAGAGAGAGAGAGAGAGAGAGAGAGAGAGAGAGAGAGAGAGAGAGAGAGAGAGAGAGAGAGAGAGAGAGAGAGAGAGAGAGAGAGAGAGAGAGAGAGAGAGAGAGACTGTTTCTAGTGATTAGGAACAGCGATCTCTCTTCTCCTATAGTCAGCCCAGCCCCCATACAGTTATAAACACCTCCCTAGGGAACACTTAACCCCATCAGAGTGATCATCGGGGTTCTTGGTCACCTCCCTGACTAAGGCCCTTCTCCCCCAATCACTCAGTTTGGCCGGGCGGCCCGCTCTAGGAGGAGTCCTGGTGGTTCCAAAATTCTTCCATTTACAGATGATGGAGGCCACTGTGCTCATTGGGACCTTCAATGCTGCAGACATTTTTCTGTACCCTTCCCCAGATCTGTGCCTTCATACAATCCTGTCTCGGAGGTCTACAGACAATTCCTTGGACTTCATGGCTTGGTTTGCGCTCTGACATGCACTGTTACCTGTGGGGACCTTATACAGACAGGTGTGTGCGAGTTGTAGAAACATCTTAAGGATGATCAGTGGAAAGAGGATGTACCTGAGCTGAAGTTTGAGTGTCATGGCAAAGGCTGTGAACACTTATATACATGGGATTTTTTTTCATTTTTTATTAAATTTGCAAAGATTTCAAACAAACTTCTTTCACGTTGTCATTATGGGGGGTTTGTTTGTAGATTTTTGGAGGAAAATAACGAATTTAATCTATTTTGGAATAAGGCTGTAACATAACAAAATGTGGAAAAAGTGAAGCTCTGTGAATACTTCCTGGATGCACTGTACATAATGTTGTGAATTGAAATACTGACTCGCACTGTGAAGACAACACGCAGGAATGAACACGCAGAACGGATCATATAAGACTTTCTAGCCGTTTAGAAATGCTTGAATGGCAAGCAGAAAAAAAAAAAAAAAAAAACCTGGTATTGTTGAATACAAAAGGAAATATAAACAGCCTGCAGGAAGAGCAGTTTATGGGAGAACACCTGGCGCTCAGAACCTTAGACACCGACAATAATCATCAGCTATAAATCTGGATTATTTGGGTTGTAAAACCACAGATTCTTAACAGTAATGTTTACAGAGGAAGAAAAAAAAAAAAAAACGCTAAGCTTGGGATATTAATAGATCATGTAAGTAAATTGAGGAATAGAAGAAGTAACCACAAATCAAATAATGTGTCTGCCCAGCTGTCATCAATTATACAGCAGATCAGAGACTGCAGCAAGGTGAATGTGATCCGCTACTGCAGAGAGAGAGCTTCCCAACGCAGAGAGAGAGTCCGCTGCAAAAGTAAAGGGCACAGTCCTCACACTGGGACCAACGCTACAAAGAAGGACCAGCGGCAATGTTTACTGGTCAGTAAAGGGCACAGTACTCACACTGGGACCAACACTACAAATAAGGACCAGCGGCAATG
The DNA here is from genome assembly GCA_037952925.1 of Lithobates clamitans. NCBI lineage: Eukaryota > Metazoa > Chordata > Amphibia > Anura > Ranidae > Lithobates > Lithobates clamitans. Next base: position 23,317 of record JBBGZY010003584.1, read on the forward strand.
TTTACTGGTCAGTAAAGGGCACAGTACTCACACTGGGACCAACGCTACAAAGAAGGACCAGCGGCAATGTTTACTGGTCAGTAAAGGGCACAGTCCTCACACTGGGACCAACGCTACAAAGAAGGACCAGCGGCAATGTTTACTGGTCAGTAAAGGGCACAGTACTCACACTGGGACCAACGCTACAAAGAAGGACCAGCGGCAATGTTTACTGGTCAGTAAAGGGCACAGTCCTCACACTGGGACCAACACTACAAAGAAGGACCAGCGGCAATGTTTACTGGTCAGTAAAGGGCACAGTACTCACACTGGGACCAACACTACAAAGAAGAACCGGCAGCAATGTTTACTGGTCAGTAAAGAGCACAGTACTCACACTGGGACCAACGCTACAAATAAGAACCGGCAGCAATGTTTACTGGTCAGTAAAGGGCACAGTCCTCACACTGGGACCAACACTACAAAGAAGGACCAGCGGCAATGTTTACTGGTCAGTAAAGGGCACAGTACTCACACTGGGACTAACGCTACAAAGAAGGACCGGCGGCAATGTTTACTGGTCAGTAAAGAGCACAGTACTCACACTGGGACCAACACTACAAAGAAGAACCGGCGGCAATGTTTACTGGTCAGTAAAGGGCACAGTCCTCACACTGGGACCAACACTACAAAGAAGGACCAGCGGCAATGTTTACTGGTCAGTAAAGGGCACAGTCCTCACACTGGGACCAACGCTACAACTAAGAACCGGCGGCAATGTTTACTGGTCAGTAAAGAGCACAGTACTCACACTGGGACCAACACTACAAAGAGGCCAGTAGAAAGGCTACTTTCACACTGAGGCGTTGCAAAACAATGATCGTTATTACTGCGTTTTTACGGCGTTAGCGGTAAAAATAGCGCTAACGCCCATGCGTTTTCATCGCGTTTTTATAGCGTTTTTTAAGCGTTAGCGTCAGCAAACCTGACCATGTGACCATGCGGTCATGTGATCTTCCCCACAGTTTCTGGGCGTTTTTAAAGCGGTATTACCGCGGTTTTACAGCGTTTCCCATTCATTTCAATTGGGATAGACGTTTTTACAGCGCTATTTTATGCGCCCCAAAGATGCTCCAAAAAAGCTGTTTGCAGGATTTTTTCCAACGCACAGCCAGCGCAACGCCTCACTGTGAAAGGTTACACTGAGATACATGGGGGGGGGGGGGGCGTTTTTTATGCGGTATTTAGGCGGTAATTTTAGCGCTAAAACGCCTGAAAAACGCCTCAGTGTGAAAGGGGCCTAAAAGAAACAACAGCAATGTTTATTGGCCACCAAAAGCCAAGTCGCTCACATTGGTTGTAGCTATACAAAGCAAGGGGCCAACAGTAACATTTTACTGGACAAAGAGCACCGGAATGAACGATACAAAATAACAGACTAGTATCCTTGTGGACTGGTCAATGAGATGCACCCAGTTCACTATGTACATCAGAGAACAGCAGCAATGTTTCCTGACCAGCAGAGGCCCATTATTTGCTATGGGAGTGACCAAACCACCAGGGGACAGCAGTGTTTACTGGTCAATAAAGGGACAATTAGTTTGATTTAGACATGCACTTCCTTTCATTTGAAGCCCGAACCGCATTCAAATCGCACTTCAGGGGCTACTGACAGGCAGTGAGGAAACTGACTTCTTTAGGTTCATTTTAACCTGGGATTTCAGTCCTGGACTGAAGAGGAGCCGCCCCTTCTTAAAGGTACAGGGGCACACTGAACACCCAGCATATAGCACAATGGCTGCAAAGGTGTCAGTGCGTTGCCTGACCAAAAAACACGACAGTGATAAAAAAAAAAAAGGCGCCACTTGCTCCCATCTATAGCTGGCCATCAGGCAACGCACTGACACCTTTCCAGCCATTGTGCTATATGCTGGGTGTTCATTGTGCCCCTGTACCTTTAAGAAGGGGCGGCTCCTCTTCAGTCCACCTGCTCTCACCTATCCATCAGAATGTATGTACCTCCACTGTGGGGACACTTATAAATTAGTGATAGGTACCACAGATACCGGGGTGCCTTGATGAGGCTCTGTGGCCTACGCATGCATTTGCAAATGTGTGCAGACTAGACCCCTGTTTTTAACGCAAACTGATAGACGGGTTATTTGGTTGTCTGCAGGCTGGTGGTAAATTAAGCTTGGGTTTTCCCTTGGATTTATCCTTGGCCTTGTTTGTACCAAATTATTTTAAACCTGACTGAAGAAGAACAGCTTTCAACGGCTGAATTACATTTTTGTGGAGACTAGCTGGACAGCGCTGGGGAATTTTTGTACTATTATGTAGAGATTGAACGATATTGTTTTTTTTCGGTACCGATACTGATATTTTTGGCCACCTCTCCTGCCGATATTTTGTACATTAAAAAAAAAAAAAAAAAATTTTTTTTACACTATCATTTTACTAGAGATGTGAAGGCCCCGAAAAATTCAGAAAAAAAAAAGTTTTTTTTTTCCGTTTTTTTTTTTCCTGAAAGCTTTTTTGATGGAAAAATAGAAAAAAAGAAAAAAAAATTGTGGAATATTTTATTTTAACATGATGAATAAAATATTTTAAGACAGGGTGTTCACCTTAAGTTTTTAGAAGTTCCTAATTGTGATGACGGACAAAAAAAAATAAAAAAATAAAGAAGGAGTAGCTGTAGAAGCAGAGAGACGGATACCGACAATTTCAGCTCAGAAAATAATTCTGATTAAATGTCCATTGAAACTTAGTGCCGCTCTCTTCTTAACACTTCCCCCATCTTCAGGTCTTTTTATGAGAATGGGGTTTTTATTTTTTATTTAATACTGTGGAGAGGAAATATAAAAATTGTTACTTTTGGTTTTGAAAATTGTTTTGTGGCTTTTTGGCTGTTCCACATAAACTAGTAAGCAGTTCAGGAGATTTGTTGCTCCCTTTGTTACAAATATTATAAAAAAAAGTAAAATTCTGTTTGTGATAATTCTTTGGCTACACTATATTTTTAATATGCTAGTTGTAATAATTTTATGCCAAGTCAAATTGTCCATAGTCATATTTTATGTTCCTAAAGTAGCAGAATGACTTTCAATCTTAAAGAGACAAAAAAGTGCTAATGTAGCTTTTCTTTTCAATTTTTCAGAAAATTTCCGTTTTTTCCCCCCAAAAAAACAAAAAAAAAAACATTTTTTTTTTTCCGAGCTTCAAAATTTCCGGAAATTTTACATCTCTACATTTTACATTTGTTTTTTTTTTTATCATTTTATGCTGTCACAGTAATAGGCATTGACAGATACTCTATATCAGGGATATGCAATTAGCGGACCTCCAGCTGTTGCAAAACTACAAGTCCCATCATGCCTCTCCCTCTGAGTGTCATGCTTGTGGCTGTCAGAGTCTTGCTATGCCTCATGGGAGTTGTAGTTCTGCAACAGCTGGAGGTCTGCTAATTGCATATCCCTGCTCTATAAGACCCCAAACCCCTTCTCTGCACTTGAAAGTATTCAAAACGTCAAGAGCATCATTTTTGAATACTTTATGTTTATAACTGGCGCCTTTAACATGCCAGTAATACAGGAAGTGATGTCATGACATCGCTTCCGGGTTACTAGATCCGAATAAAGCATCAGCTTTGTTCGGGTCTAGGGGCCAGCCGGCGGACGTGCCAGCTGGTTACTCAGGCCCGTGGGTTGGGAGAGCCCGCGTGAGCGGCGGGGGAAGATCCCCTCCTGCTGGTTGTAATAACAGCCTCAGCGGCTGCTGAGCCGCATCGGTTGTTATTACAATAAAGCCAACCGTTCGCTCTAAAGAACGGTACCGGGATGATGCCTGCAGCTGTAATCACCACCCCGGTAAAAAACCCCTTGAAGCAATAAGTTTTTTGACCGATACCAATACTTCTAAAAAAAAAAAAAAAAAAAAAAAAAAAGTGAATATCGGCCGCACGGATAAATCGGTCGATCCTTACTATTATGGGGTTTTTCATCCACACCCCAGGGGCCAAACAGCTCAACACAGAAGCCAAGAAAGACACACAGTAGATGCTGCTGAGATGGCAGGGGGAATATGTGATCCTCCTTCCTGTGTCTGGCACACAAAGGACAGGTCTGAGGTTTCCCTTTAAACTAGGGGTCTTCAAACTACGGCCCTCCAGTTGTTCAGGAACTACAGTTCCCATCATGCCCAGTCATGTCAGCAAATGTCAGAGTTTTACAATGCCTCATGGGATGTGTAGTTCCAGCTGTAGTTTGAAGATCCCTGCTTTAAACCATAGTGCAAGCTGACCCATTACCATGCTAGCATTGACAGCGCTAGAAGAGAACACCGATCATCACATTGTCCACGAGAACCTAAAATATGGCACACAAGATGATTTTGTATTTTAAGTAAAAAATAATAAATCTGCAACTGTATTTTATCTACGCTAAGCCTTTTATAACTGTCATTATAAAAGATGCCTTCACAATTACAGCTTCCATCCATTCCCGCATAGGGATAGATGTAATTAGGAGACCGAGGACACACTTCTACCCGCCTGTAAAGCAGAATGTAAACGTTGCAGAAATCACAATGCACTGTTTGACAGTGATCATCAGGTGCGTGCTTTGTCCCAGACTCCATTATACACTTATAAAAACTGCAATAAAAAGCACTTTTCTCCAAGAGTTTTGTCAAAATAATAACAGACAGGAAAAAAAAAAAAAAAAAGCAGCCACACATTTACTAATAATAACTGCTTCTACTGTTCAAGTAATACACGGAATGGTTCAGGAAACAATGGCAGACAATTAGAACATCCATCAGGACACACAACTGGCTACATTGATTTCCACATATAAATAAATTCTCCTTTTCTACAACTAGACAGCTAGGCAAATATAATAGAAGACTTGTCTAGAAATTATAGCTGATCAGTGCCGTTAAGTGGAATTGCAAGCTCCATTTGGGGAGAAATTTCTTGAATTCTGTGTAGCCAAATGGGGGAAAAAAAAAGAAAAACAAGTATTGAAAATCTCTTCCAATCTGAGGCCCCTTACACATGGGGGACGCTCCGATGGGGGACCACCTGGTCAGTGGGGAATCTGTCCGCTGATCCCTGCTGAGCAGACGGATGGCTGATCTGTGCCCCCCCCCCCCCCCCCCCGCGTATGCCCCCCTCTCCTCTATGGGCGGTCCAATGTCACCATCCATCTTTTTTAGACAGGATGGGATATTGGCGGATGCCAACCGACACATCTGTTGACACCCAACACTCCATAGAAGGGACTGGAGGGTCCAATCCTAACAGGTGGACCCAACTGGCCCGTCCGTGTGAGACCCCTTTCACACTTGTGTGACCCCCAAAGTCCTGCGACTTTGGTGCAACTTTGACATAACTTTGGATGGGTGCCACTTGGATGCGACTTTGGATTTGATCAATGTTAATGGACAACTGCTGCACAGCTATCGCATGTATAACATTCAGGTGCAACTTTCATGCAACTTTTAAGGGGTTTACATTGTAGTCTATGGCACTCATGTCGCATGAAAGTCGGACCAAAGTAGTGCAGGAACCTTTTTTAAGGTCGCTGCGACTTGACGTTGCACATATTTGAACGTCTGTCATTGAAAAACATGGAGTGCGACTCGTCATGCAACTTTAGTGTCCAAAGTCGCAAAAGCGTGACCAGAGCCCAAAGGAGCGGCACAGTGGTGTAGTGGGTAACACTCCCGCATAGCAGTAAAAAGGGTCGCTGATTCGACTCCCAACCACGTCACCACCTGCCTGGAGTTTGCATGTTCTCCCTGTGCCTGCGTGGGTTTCCTCCGGGTACTCCGGTTTCCCCCCACACTCCAAAGACATGCTGGTAGGTTAATTGTCTTCTGTCTAAATTGTCCCTAGTGTGTGTATGTGAGTTAGGGACCTTAGATTGTAAGCTCCTTGAGGGCAGGGACTGATATGAATGTACAATGTATATGTAAAGCGCTGCGTAAATTGATGGCGCTATATAAGTACCGTAAATAATAATAACACTAATAGAGACATAAAGAGAAAAAAAAACCTGACTGATGTTCCAACCTTTCCCCACTTTATCCAAAACAAACAGTACACCCACACTTGTTAACCCAAAAACCCAAAGATCCCCTCAATGGTAACCTAACCTACAAGCCCCCCCCTTGTACCTTCAACCCAACAAATGCCAGTTTGCGGCCTCCTACAGCATTTACATGCCAGATGCAGAGATTGTCTTTGGTGCTGGACACATCTTAGTAATAGTAACTGCATATAGATTTGCACACAGCTGGTTTCCTATAGTCTCCACTGTAGAACTATGGCTCCACAGCCTATAGAAGACTTCTTCAGAGGACATAAGCACCATGAGAGGCCCCCCCACTGCTATGGAGAAACGCCTACATACTGGGGTTGGAGAGTCAGATGATCAGCCCTGGGCACAGGCTACATGTAACCTGAACCGATCGTCTGTCCCTAGCCTTAGGTAACTGCTGGAAGTGCAGATACATGTAAACAGCGGCTGGCAGCTGTGGCTCCTGTCAGCTTGTCATTACTCCATATGGGCTGAGCAGATATACATCTCCGATTCCTGACACAGGGATCTTCAGGTGACTGACTGCAGGTAAAACGACGGGGCCTTAAAGTGGTTCTAAAGCCTTAAAGGAGTTGTAAAGGCTGAAGGTTTATCTTAATGCATTCTATGCATTAAGATAAAAATCCTTCTGTGTGTAGCAAAGCCCTCAGCCCCCCAAATTACTTACCTGAGCTCCTCCTCTCTCCAGCAATGTCCACGATCCTCTCACCCATCCAGTACACTCCTCCTGACTGGCCGAGACAGAGCAGTGGCGCCACTGGCTCCCGCGGCTCTCAAAGTCAGTCAGCCAATCAGAGGAGAGAGGGGGCTGGGCCATGCCTGGGCTCTGTGTCTGAATAGATACAAGGAGCTCTGACGCGGCCTGGGTGCCCCCCTGTAGCAAGCTGATGGGGGAGGGGCACTAAAAAAAAGAGAGAGGGGCTAGGAGCAGCAAAGAGGGACCCAAAAAGAGAAGGATCCAGGTTGCTCTGTGCAAAACCAATACAACAGAGCAGGGAAGTATAACATGTTTGTTTTTTTAAACGAGCCTTTACAATCACTTTAAGGTTTTTCACCTTAATACATTCTATGCTTTAGGGTGAAAAAACTTCTGTGCTGCAGCTCCACCCCAGATCCCATCTGATCCAGTGATGTGCTCAAGCACAGCGGCTCCAGCCACTGTCTCCCTCCTCACTGGACAGATTGATAGCAGTGAGATAGCGCTGCTGTCAATCAAATCCTGTGACACGGGAGCGGGGCCGGCTCCCGCTGTCTGCATCAATGAACGCAACAGTCAGAGATAGTTTACTGCCTGCTTTGTAGCAGAGTGGATTTGATTTATATCATCATTTTCAAAAGGGCAACTGTCATCTCTGTCCCACAGCAGCTCCTCCTCTTCTGATCCGCTGTTGACTCACCGACAGTCTCATTCACTTTAATGGAATAGCTGGTGATGCAGCAGTGACACAACAAGGTGAGGGACGCGGCGGCAGCAGGTGAGTGGATGCCGCTAACAGGCGCTGCCATGATGGATCTGATATGACAGGTGCTCTTTAAATGTAAGGACTTATTCTTGCTGGTAGTTAGAATCTTTAACCACTTCCCGCCTGCCGTACGCCAAATGACGTCCTCGGCTTTGAGCGGGGATTTCTGAGTGATGCCTGTAGCTACAGACATCATTTAGATATCGTTTTTTGGAGCCGGCGAATCTGCACAGCATAAGAATGACCATAGCGGCTGTTCCGCCGCTTGATCGTTCTTACGGGAGGCGAGAGGGGACACCCCCCCCCTCCGCCACCATCCAATGCTTGTACCGACTCGCCGCTACGATCGCCAGCCCCGGATGTTTAGCATAGAGATTTCCAGCAGGCCAGATGGTCGCCGGAGTCTCTATGATCGTTCAGAGCCCGGGCGCGATGTTATGACGTCACGCCCGGCTTCTGTATTAAAAAAAAAAACGCGGCCGCTTTGGCTGGGAATCGGTGATCATTTTTGTTTTGTTTGTTTTTGTTATATCAGGCTTCTAAGCCTAGTGGTGAGATGTGGGGTCTTACTGACCCCACATCTCACTGTAAAGAGCACCTGTCATGCTTATTCCTATTACAAGGGATGTTTACATTCCTTGTAATAGAAGCAAAAGTGATCAAAAAAATTTGGGGGGGAAAAAAAGTGTCAAGCTAAAATTATAAAAAAGGTAAAATTAACAATAAAAATTTTTTTTTTTTTTTTTAAAGCGCCCCTGTCCCCGTGTGCTCGCACGCAGAAGCGAACGCATACATAAGTCCCTCCCACATATGAAAACAGTGTTCAAACCACACATGTGAGGTGTCGCTGCGAACGTTAGAGCGAGAGCAATAATTTTGACCCTAGACCTCCTCTATAACTCAAAACATGTAACCAGTAAAAAATTTTCAAGCGTCACCTAAGAGCCCATTCACACAGGGACGACTTGTCAGGCGACCTAGTCGCCTGACAAGTCGCCTCCCGTTCTGTACAATGGAACCGTTCTAATCAGAGCGACGCAAGTCACTCCGACTTAGAAAAAGGTTCCTGTACGACTTTGGGGGCGACTTAGGGCGACTTGCATAGACTTCTATACAGAAGTCGTTTCGCAAGTCGCCGCGGAAGTCGTTTGCAGGTCGCCTCGCTGAGGCGACCTGCAAGTCGTGTTGTCCCTGTGTGAATGGGCTCTTAGGGGATTTTTAAATAGCGAAGTTTGGTGCCATTCCACAAGCGTGTGCAATTTTGAAGTGTGACATGTTGGGTATCTATTTACTCGGCGTAACATCATCTTTCACATTATGCAAAAACATTGGGCTAACTTTCTTGTTTTGTTTTTTTTTTGAAAGCCCAAAACTGTTTTTTTCCCCCCCAAAAAAAAGGCATTCAAAAAATTGCTGCGCAAATACCATGCTAGATAAAAAGTTGCAATGACCGCCATTGTATTCTCTAGGGTCTCTGCTAAAAAAAACATATATAATGTTTGGGGGTTCCATGTAATTTTCTAGCAAAAAAAATTGGATTTTTACATGTAGGAGAGAAATGTCAGAATTGGCCTGGTAGGCAAGTGGTTAATATTTGCAAACAAAATGAATGTTTCTCATTTAGAATAATAAGCTGTCAGGTTTAGTAAATATTCCCCAAACTGGGTCTCTTTTACAGCCTGCTGCCATTTTTACTGCTTGCCCTTCCTCCTCACACTTAGAGCCTGGTACAGATGCATTTCCCTTCAAACAATCATGCAGTTTGTAGTGTACATAAATTTGCAAAACAATGGGATAAAGGAATATTCCTGAACATTTTTATCTTGTGGTCACTATGAAAATGGTGTGAATGCATCAATGCAGTGCATGTTATGAGCTTGGATTCATTGAATGAGTTTACCAAAAATTTAAATATTACAGAATATACAGCCTCAAGCAATATAACTAAGCTCAATTTCATGCTGAATAAACTCAACTGAATAAACTCATTTGATAATGTATCTTAAAATAGAAAACTTTATAGATAGATTTTTACTCCAAAAGCATTTTATTAAAATAAATTTGATAACATTAAAAAAAATCCAATTTAAATAAAAATAAATAAATAAAAAAAAAATTCAAATTTAAAAAAAAAAAAATCAATTTAAAATTTAAAAAAATTCAATTTAAAAAAAAATCGATTTACATTTTTAAAAAATCTATTTTTTTTTATTTTTTTATAAAAAAAAATATCAACTTCTATCCACCCTGCTTTGTAGGGAGAACAAAATAAATAAAAATTTAAAAAAATTCAATTTAAATTAAAAAAAAAAATCAATTAAAATTTAAAAGAAAAAAATCAATTATTTTTATTATTTTTTTTTTATTATTACGATTTGTAGGGAGAAAAAAAAATAAAAAAAAAAACTTCATCCCTGCTCTCCCTGTAGAGAGCCCTGTGTTGTTTGCCAACACAGGGCTCCCTTCTGTCATTGCTCAGTGGGTCCCGTCCATAAATCATTGGCCAGGACCCGCTGATTGGCTTTTGCTGTAGCGAATGACACCATAGCTGGGGAAGCATGTACATATATGAGAGAGAGAGAGGGAGAGAGGGAGAGAGGGAGAGAGAGAGGGAGAGAGAGAGAGAGAGAGAGAGAGAGAGAGAGAGAGAGAGAGAGAAGAGAGGGAGAGAGGGGAGAGAGGGAGAGAGGGAGAGAGGGAGAGAGGGAGAGAGGGAGAGAGGGAGAGAGGGAGAGAGAGAGAGAGAGAGAGAGAGAGAGAGAGAGAAGAGAGAGAGAGAGAGAGAGAGAGAGAGAGATCTCACACACACACACACGTGATCCAGCGCAGTGTGGCTGCACGGTAGCAGTAAAGCTACAGGAGGTGGTCCAGAAGTGGTTAAAGTGGCTTGAGCGGGTACAACACAGTACAGAGGGGGGGTGGGGGTGACATCACAGGCTGTGCTTGTACAGCTGTAGTGTCACTTGGAATTTAGTGACTTGAATAAAGCTTGATTGAAGGATTTTATACAGCCAGAAAATTCAAATAATACAGAAGATAAGGTTCTGTTTCTGGGGATAAAATGGCATTGCGGAGGCAAGCAGAGAACGGACTTTCCAGACATATGTGAACCTCTGTGCCTCGAGTTCGGCTTTAATTTACAATCCTCAGGACAACATACAAGTGGTGGATGATTTGTGGGATGAAAACGGTTCATAACATTGCAGGGAGTAGAGTAGCCAATCACGTATCACCCGGGGATGGATTGTGAAAAGGCAATAAGAGAGCTTTGTTCTTCCAAGAGGACTGTGGCAGGCCAGGACGGTAATACCATCCCAGACCGAGAGATGGGCAGACAGGGCCACACAATGGTCTAAAGCCTCCTAAAATCACAGATTGGAGGCCAATTACAAAAGAGCCACTGAGGCCGAGGCGGCCGGGGCTCAGAGAAGAATGACTCCACTGGAATAGCACTCCTCATTTGACTGCGTGTCTTTTAAAGCAATCAATCCCAGCGAGAGAAATCCAGTGAACCGGATCACTTACAGCAGAACAATGCTGCAGGGCACAAATATATGAACTGAACAGCAATGGGGCGGAAGGTGCTACAGGACTTCATTGCTGCCATGAAATTCAACTAGCAAGGTTCATAAGACAGTAATAATGAATATTATATCTTTAATAATTCTAAGCCCCCCCGCTTGAGTCAACATGAAAGATTAAAAGGGGCTGTAAAAGGTTAGATTTTTTTTTATTTATATACTTGCCTCCTCTGTGCAAGGGTTTTGCACAAAGTGGCCCCGATCCTCCTCTTCTGGGGTCCCCCAGCGACGCTCCTGGCTCCTCCTTTTCACGAGTGCCCCCACAGAGAGCCACTTTCCATGAGGGTACTCGTGCGGGTGCGCTCCCGAGTCCTGCTGCTGAGTCCATGGACACAGAGAGCAGAACTTGGCCCAACCCCCTGTGGCTCCCGTGTCACTGAATTTGACTGACAGCAGCGGGAGCCAATGGCTCCTGCTGCTATCAATCTGTCCAATGAGGACCCAAGGCAGCGGCCCCAACGGTTCAGGTAAGTACAAGTGGGGCTGCTGCACTACAGAAGATTTTTCACCCTAAAGCGGAGTTCCAGACGAAATATGATGACATTTAAGCTAAAAAAAAATACCCATAGAATACTCATGCCTCGTGCAATGTACATATAGTTACATAGTTAGTAAGGTTAAATAAAGACACCAGTCCATCCAGTTCAACCTGAGTGAGTACACCCTCACATCAGTCCCTACCCTTAAGGAGCCCACAATCCAAGGTCCCCAACTCACATTCATATACTAGGGCCAATTTTTGGACAGAAGCCAATTAACCTACCAGCATGTCTTTGGAGTGTGGGAGGAAACCGGAGTACCCGGAGGAAACCCACGCAGGCACAGGGAGAACATGCAAACTCCAGGCAGGTAGTGTCGTGGTTGGGATTCGAACCAGCGACCCTTTTTACTGCTAGGTGAGAGTGCTACCCACTACACCACTATGCCGCCCTTAATGTAACAAAAGGATGCTGTAAACTATGCCCAGTTCTCCATTTGTGCACCATCACTTTCTTACTTTGTGAAGTTCCTGCACAGCGTGGCCATCTCCAGTGTGGGCACCTGAAGCCACAGTTTCCTCTTTCCTGGATTCCGTACATGCTGGCTACCCAGCATGCACTTGCCGATCTTGCGCATGTGCAGTGCGGTGCAATCTTGGTCAGCTTGACATGGCAAAGCCATGCCGACCAAGATTTTCCATAGACGCCAATGTTAAATGTTACGGGAGCAGTGCCATGCCATGCCGACCAAGATTTTCCAAAGACGTCAATGTTAAACGTTATGGGAGCAGTGCCATGCCAAGCTGACCAAGATTTTCCATAGACGCCAATGTTAAATGTTACGGGAGCAGTGCCATGCCATGCTGACCAAGATTTTCCAAAGACGTCAATGTTAAATGTTACAGGAGCAGTGCCATGCCATGCTGACCAAGATTTTCCAAAGACGTCAATGTTAAACGTTATGGGAGCAGTGCCATGCCAAGCCGACCAAGATTTTCCATAGACGCCAATGTTAAATGTTACGGGAGCAGTGCCATGCCATGCTGACCAAGATTTTCCAAGACGTCAATGTTAAATGTTACAGGAGCAGTGCCATGCCATGCTGACCAAGATTTTCCAAAGACGTCAATGTTAAACGTTATGGGAGCAGTGCCATGCCAAGCTGACCAAGATTTTCCATAGACGCCAATGTTAAATGTTACGGGAGCAGTGCCATGCCATGCTGACCAAGATTTTCCAAAGACGTCAATGTTAAACGTTATGGGAGCAGTGCCATGCCAAGCTGACCAAGATTTTCCATAGACGTCAATGTTAAATGTTATGGGAGCAGTGCCATACCAAGCCTGCCAAGATTTTCCATAGACATCAATGTTAAATGTTACGGGAGCAGTGCCATGCCAAGCTGACCAAGATTTTCCATAGGCGTCAGTGTTAAATGTTATTGGGGCAGTGCCATGCCAAGCTGACCAAGATCTCCCAGGAGCCAATGCAAAACTGGAAATGATGTATGGCACCACGGCCCCTAAAAGGGGGAAGTGAAATTAAATATAGACATAAGTCAGGTAAGTGAACAAGTAAAAAAATAAATAAATTGGCAAATCATTTTAAGGATGCACATTAGTGCTGCATGGCGAGGAGTGAAAAACGTGGGTGGAGCTCCACTTTAATGCATAGAAGGTGAAAAACCTCAAAACTGCTTTGTGGTACAGCTATAGAGTTATAGCTGGTATTTCTTACCGGTGTTTCTCAACCTTTTTTCAGTCAAGGCACCCTTTAAAATTTTGGACAATCTCGAGGCCCCCTCCAAAATGATGGGACAGTCTTAAGCGCCCCATTCTAATTAATAATTTAACTAATAGTTTTTAATAATGCAGCAACATCAATAAACGTAGGACACCCACGTTGGAGGTGATTTATTCTTCCAAAGCAAATACACTTTTGCACATTGGTCCTGACTAGTACTCCAATGTTTCTCTTCTCCATCTCTTCACTAATGAGACCCCAAAGCTGATGGAGAGAGGCAAAGGAGGGTCACAGCACAAGGACGGTATTCAGGCAACTGACATCCTCCTTATCAACTGATAAGGTCATTGGTCGTTAGGAGGTTGGCAGCAGGAAGGTTGTAATGGTGTACAATTAAAACCTGCGGCTTTGTGTAACTATAAATAAGGTTTTGTCCACCCATCGGCTTGTATACAATTATGGGGCAATTTTTACGCATTTTGCCCAGACCCCCCTGATGAAACCTCAAGGCACCCTGGTTGAAAAAGGCTGATTTATACAACCAAAAAACACATAAGGGCCTGTACACTGAGAATCTGTCACCAACAATAGAACTCCCCAACATGTTCAACATGCAGCAGCTGCAGGGTGGATAAAAAACAATGATTTTTTTTTTCTAAATCTGATTTTTTTTAATTGAAAATTGGAATCTTTTTGTTTTTTATTAAATGTATTTTAATAAAATGCTTTTGGAGTTAAAATCTAAAGATAGTTTTCTATTCAAGATACATTAATAATTGCGTTTATTCAACCTGAAATGGATCTTAGTTATGTAGCATGAGGCCGTATATTCTGCAATATTTACATTTTTGGTAAACTCATTCAATGAATCCAAGCTCTGCCAGCTGAGTGAGATAACATGCACCGCATTGATGCATTCATACAATTTCACAGTAACCATGAGATAAAACAAAGTTCAGGAATATTCCTTTATCCCATTGTTTTGCAAATCTATGTACACTACAAACTGTATGATTGAATCGGTTCTGATATCGCTGTTTTACTAACCCGACAGCTTATTATTCCAAATAATAAATTTTGGTTGCAAATATGAAAGACTCTAACTACCAGCAAAAATGAGTCCTTACATTTAAAGAGCACCTGTCATTTCAGATCCATCATGGCAGCGCCTGTTAGCGGGCATCCACTCACCTGCTGCCGCCACGTCCCTCACCTTAAATATATATATGTGTAACCGGCGCAAAATTTGTGTACCAAACAATAATATTCCCCTTTAAATTTTAAATTTTGAGTTGCTGCATTCAAAAAAGAAAAACCGTTCGGTGAAAAAAAATATTATAATATGTGCGCTGAGTGCGCTACTCTATTTGTAATACACCACTCCACTGAGCATTGTGTATCCTCAAACATTCCTAAACATATACATATGCCTTGATTAATATTACATAATATTCCCATAGATATCAGTATATAGGACAACGTGTCACAAACTTCATAATGCTCCAATATACGGGAAAAACCCCCACATTCACGTGTATAAGAATATATACAAAAAACATAAAAAATTATCACTTAAAATTAAAAATTATATAGTGTCCAAAAGTACATGTGCAATAAAGGGTTACTGTGCAGCCTTCCTTCAAGTTCATAACATTTGTTATCCGTGGTTCATCGTGACATAATCACCATTTCCGTGACAAACCACCACCATATGGATTGGCCACTCACCAGATATTTAATGAAGAATGCGCATTCGGTTCATTAATAGGGATAACCACTCCACCTGGTTCATATATGTGCTGTCCCCAATGCGCTATACATGAGCTTTAGTTTTCCTCATAGAAAGTATATGAACAACGATCATTGCGCAATATATTTAAAAAGCTTATTTATTTTAGCCAAAATGAAAGAATATAAACTCACATTTAAAAGTGCCCTCGAGCCGGCACTAAGATGTTCCAGCAATTAAGGATGGGTGTAAACGGTAGCGTGGTTACCGGTGTGCGGTGTGGACTTCTTCCGCACTCGGCTTGTGCTCCACCCCTCGCTCTCGTCCGTGCCGGACGTAACGTAATCACTTGACTAAAAATCTCCCAGCAGCCTCTACGCGTTTCGCATCATAGTATGCGTCATCAGGAAGCGTGCATGAGGCCTAAAGATTCTAACTACCAGCAAGAATGAGTCCTTACATTTAAAGAGCACCTGTCATTTCAGATCCATCATGGCAGCGCCTGTTAGCGGGTATCCACTCACCTGCTGCCAACACGTCCCTCACCTTGTGGTGTCACTGCCGCATCACCAGCCGTCCCAATAAAGTGAATGAGACTGTCGGTGAGTCAACAGCGGGTCAGAGGAGGAGCTGCTGAGTTCCTCTTTAAAAGTTATGATTAAAGCTACTTTCACACTCAGACCACTCGAGCATTACCGGCACTATACCGGTGCTCGAAAAGCGCCGCTGCTGCCTACTGATTTCAATGGCTGGGGCAGTTTAGGAGTCCTTCATACACCACTCCCTCACTACCTCAAAGATGCTGCTTGTAGGACTTTTTTTCCCCATCCTGCAAGCACACCGCCCCAGTGTGAAAGCACTCGGGCTTTCAAACTAGGATGGCTTGAGAGGAGCTTTTCAGGCACTATTTTTCATGCTAAAACGCCTGAAAAGTACCTTCAGTGTGAAGAGGTCTTAAAGCGGAGTTCCGCCTAATTTATTTATTTTTTTAAAGATCAGCAGTTACAAATACTGCAGCTGCTGACTTTTAAGATAAGGACAATTACCTGTCCAGGGTGGCCGCAATGTCAGCACCCGAAGGCGAACCGTCCCTCGGCTCTCGGGTGGAGGCGCCGCCATCTTCATTAAGGGAATCATGAAGTGAAGCCTTGCGGCTTCACTTCCTGGTTCCCTACTGCGTATGCGTGATTCGCACTGCACAATCCCACTGCTGTATTCTGTGACCTGTGTGTCTCCCAGAAGACAGTGGGGGGGGGGGACAGAGAAGGTGCTGGAAGTGGCATAGATACCCACGGGTGGCTCGGCTATCTATGCCCAGAAGTAGGAGCAAAATACCTTTATTAGACAGGTATATGCTTCCCCCTCCCCCCTGAATTGTGCCAAATATGACACCGGGGGGGGGGGGATACAAAAAGCGGAAGTTCCATTTTTGGGTGGAACTCCGCTTTAAATCGAAGCCTTTTTCACTAGTGATTTAAATTAAATCCACCCTGCAGCTCTGTCATTTTTTATTTTTAGAGTCTTTGAGTGTCCAAATGAATGTTCTGATGTAAAGATGCTCATACAGCTTACAAGCCATTTGTGCTGAAACTTTTCCCCTTGAGAGCAGTCAGCTGGAAGTAATTGACCTCAGAGATCCCAGAAGCCCGTCTGCTTTCTTCTGCCCACTTGTCTGATGTCTACGGGCACAGAAAGTACCTCCAGACCACCAGGAACTGTCCTGACCTTCTCCTGACCCGAGAGAATGTGGAGCACATGTAGCAAAACGGCCATTGCCTCCCCCTCTCCATACAAAAAGGTAGGACCTGTGCCGCTACTACAAACTAAAAAAATGTCAGTGTATGAAACGTCAGCGTGCGGAACGACAGCGTGTGGAACGACAGCGTACGAAACGACAGCGTAGGACAGACAGTATTCAAAGGTCTGACGTTCCCGTTATCTCCTTGAGGATCCAAAAACAGCACAATAGCAACAAAACATCACAAGGGGTACGATCAGATCAGACCCAGATATAAAAGAGACTAAAAGCAAACGAGAGTAGGGCTGCAACTAACGATTATTTTCATAATCGATTAGTTGGCCGATTATTGTTTCGATTAATCGATTATTCGGTTAATAACCTTAAAAAAAGTGTGGTGTATAATTTAGGTAATGTGTACAGTTTTAAAAAAAAAGGTAATTTATTCTTAAATATCTCTATGCAGTGGTAAACATAAATAACCAACTATATGGTTAGGGAGCAAAATATCAAATCCACTCTGAGCATAACAGACAGAAGAGATATACTGTATATAACTATTAGAGGAGATGTACTGTATAAACTATTATAGGAGATATACTGTATATACTATTAGAGGATATATACTATTAAAGGGTGAATCTGGGAAATATCATCAGACTCAGTCATCAATTTTTTTTTTTTTTTATTAAAAACAAAAACAATGTCTTCCTTCTAAAAAAATTTAATTTTAAAAACAGCGAATTCAGCGAATGTACAAAGATTTTTGGTCTGAATATTCTCGTCTGAAAATTGATCGGTGTGGCCAGCATAAGGCTCAGTACACACCTATGCAGTTTGCTTTTGATCTGTTTCTGCAGTGCGTTTTGATTTTTGTGCACGTGATTTTGCTGCGATTTGCGTTTTTGGATTTTTTTTGGCCAGTTTGTTGTTGGGCAGATTAAAAAACACAAATTACTGCAAAAACGCATTACATGCTTTTCTGCGGATTCTCTATTGAAGCATATTGAACCAAAAAAGCACACTTTTGCGCGAACCTGTCCCATAGGAAACCATGTAAATGAACTGCAGTGCATATCTGCAAAAAGCACCAAAAAACACATAGATGTGAACCAGGTCTAAGATGTTTAGTAACATAATGGGGTTAAAAAAAAACTAAAATGAACCCTTTATAGTACAATAAAAGCAGATAATCACTACTGTAAGGGGTTAATTTTTTTTAGTGTAGAACTGTGAAAGTAATATTTGCAGTAGAGATTATTTGCTCTTTTTGTACTATAAAGGGCTCATTTTAGTTTTTTTTTTTTTAACCCCATTATTTTAGTGGCCGATTAATCGATTATGAAAATAGTAATCGATTAATTTCATAATCGATTTGTTGTCGATTAATCGATTAGTTGTTTCAGCCCTACTTTAAACAACTTATCCTTTAAAGTGGTTGTAAACCCTTACAGACCACTTTCACCTACAGGTAAGTCTAGATTAAGGCTTACCTGTAGGTGCTTGAAATATTTACCATTTCCCCAAACGATGCCGCCTTCTGCGCATGAGCACTCTTGAAAGGACACGCTGTGCCGTCTCAAGCTGGGGTCATGCCGCGACTGGCGTAACGTGACGTAACGCGACTCCGGCCAGTCACAGAGTGACACATAATGGGCTACTATGCGATGCACAGTAACCCATTATGCTTTACCTTTGCAGGGAAACAAAGAGGAAGTAAAACCCACCAGGATTTACTTCCTCTTTAACCCAGACGTAGGCAACCTGGGGCCCTCCAGCTGTTGCAAAACTACAAGTCCCATCATGCCCCTGGGAGCAATTGTAACTGCTAGCCTTGCAATGCCTCATGGGAAATGTAGTTCCACAACAGCTGGAGGGCCCCAGGTTGCCTACCCCCTGCTTTAACCAGACAACTGACGTTGTGCCAGGTAGGTACCTTTTTTTTTGGTCCAGAAACCAATCTCCTAATTGGCTGGTCTGTACAAGGCTGATGCGTTTTTCACATTCATAGATCGGCAGCTGCATTTATTTGAAGTGAAGAGATCTTGGTCACATTGCCTGACCCAGAACTCGACCCCCCCGCCTGTCCTACACGCACACTGAACACACACTGAACACACACACACTGAACACACACACACTGCACACACACACACTGCACACACACACACAAAACACACACTGCACACACACACACAGAACACACACACTGCACACACACACTGCACACACACACTGCACACACACACAGCACACACACACTGCACACACACACTGCACACACACACTGCACACACACACTGCACACACACACAGAACACACACACTGCACACACACACAGAACACACACACAGAACACACACACAGAACACACACACAGAACACACACACAGAACACACACACAGCACACACACAGCACACACACACTGCACACACACACAGAACACACACACTGCGCACACACACACTGCGCACACACACACTGCGCACACACACACTGCGCACACACACACTGCGCACACACACACTGCGCACACACACACTGCGCACACACCCTGCACACACACCCTGCACACACACCCTGCACACACACCCTGCACACACACCCTGCACACACACCCTGCACACACACCCTGCACACACACCCTGCACACACACCCTGCACACACACCCTGCACACACACCCTGCACACACACCCTGCACACACACACACTGCACACACACCCTGCACACACACACACTGCACACACACACTGCACACACACAGAACACACACACACACACACACACACTGCACACACACACTGCACACACACAGAACACACACACAGAACACACACACAGAACACACACACAGAACACACACTGAACACTGCAGCAGAAAATCACAGCCATATATAGGACAGGAAGCTGGAAGGAAAGGTTCTAGTTAAAGCTACATTGGTAAATTAGATGTTAAATCCAGCAGCACATCATTTGACAAGTGTGGGAGGTGTGATTGTTGCTAAAACAAGGTACCCTTTAAACAGAGCGCGACATGAAAACAAAAATTAAAGATCAGGCAAAGTGCTAATCTTCAACAGACAAAAAGCAGAAAAATTCCACTATAAAATCACCATTGACATTCTGCAAGGCTCTGCGATTGTGAAGCAGTTAAACAGCAGGAGTAGAATGCCAATGTTAACAATACATAGAATGCATTCCACTTATGGCGGCTCCACTCAGTCACAAGACTCTCGCCATTATGGGAGAATACAATCCAAAAATAAAAGCAACCCCCTGCAGGGAAGGCTGAATATATGTATATTTAACCAACACCAAGAACATTCTATAAATACAGCAACGCATTTGCTGGAAGTGACTAGACTGCAGTTTATTACACCGACAATTACACCGAGCAAAACGCACTTCTGTCCTGGAGATGGGCTCTAGAACTGCACTCAGGTTTTTGTGTTCCTTACTAGGGAGATTTCTCTTCACAGGAAGTAAGTGGAAATCTTCCCATGTGGGGGAAATCCCCTCTTAGCTGTCACAGGGTCCCCATTGGAAGATTTCACCTCTATTCCTGTTCTGGTGACAACGTACCATTTTGGAGTTCCCCCCCCCCCCCCCCCGTTTTCATTCCAAGTGACGGTGAGGATCAAGACGGTTAGGCCCCGCCCATTCACTTTAATCACATAGCAAGAGTAAGCGTTCCTGCCATGCGATTATGACAGCACAAATCTGCGTGTCGCAAAAGGGCCAGCCCATTCACTTGAATGCGAAAAGAAGTTCCTGCTCTTTTGCCGGCGACAAGCCAATTGAATTTCCCGAGGACGCGGTTTGCCACGATTGGCGCACAATCCTGTTGCGTGACAACATCGCGCTTGGGGTGCCATTGAAGAAGATCGGCA
Organism: Lithobates clamitans; assembly: GCA_037952925.1. Classification (NCBI taxonomy): domain Eukaryota; kingdom Metazoa; phylum Chordata; class Amphibia; order Anura; family Ranidae; genus Lithobates; species Lithobates clamitans. The sequence continues at coordinate 44,026 of JBBGZY010003584.1, forward strand.
CTCAAATGAGCGCTGCATGTTGTGCTTTGTACGCCATTCAGGATTGCAGGCAGAATCAGAAATATTGCAATATTTACAAACAAAATGAAGGTTTCATATTTAGAATAATAAGAAGCTGTCAGGTTAATTACACATAGGTGGAGAATTACTCAAATTCCATTATTTAGAGCCGAGTTCCGCCTGGGTAAAAAAAATAAAATGAAAAATAAAACCCAACAACTAGAAACACTGCAGCTGCTGACTTTTAATATAAGGACACTTACCAGGGAGCCCGCGATGTCAGCACCCGAAGCCGACCCGTCCCTCAGTTCTAGCTGCCTTGCGACTTCACAGCCCATTTCCTACTGCGCATGCACGAGTTGCGCTGCGCTTTCTGAATGGTCCCTGCTGTCTTCTGGGACCTGTGCGTCTCCCAGAAGGCAGCGGGGGGGGGGGGGGGTCGTTGGACATTCCGTAGTTTGCTGCACAAGATTGCGGCGATCTTTCTCCAGAAGTGGGAGCAGATACCTGGATTTGACAGGTACCCGCTCCCCCCTCCTTTCTGGAAGGTGCCCGGGGGGGGGGGGGGGGGATCCAAACAAGTTCGATTTTTGTGTGGAACTCCACTTTAATTAAAACAATAACATTGCCAGTGCATGTTATCTCGGCTTGCAGAGCTTGGATTCATTGAATGAGTATGAGTACAAATACTGTAGAATATACAGCCTCATGCTACATAACTAAGCTCCATTTCATGCTTAATAAACTAAATTATTAATGTATCTTAAATAGAAAAACTATCTTTAGAGTTTTACTCCAAAAGCATTTTATTAAAATAAATGTAAGGAAAAAAAAAAAGAGGATTTAAATCCAATTAAAAAAAAAAAAAAAATCAGATTTTTCTGATTTAACCACTTGCCAACGGCTGGCTGTCCCAGGACGTCCTTGGCTTTGTGGGGGTATATCTGAGCTACGGGCATCACAGATATACCCCCACAAATATCGGCTTTTTCAGCCGGCGATTCCGCTGCGATTGGCGAGTCGGAGAACGGATCCGCCGACCCCGGATGTTCATCATTAATATTTCTAGAGAGATAGAGTCCCTACGATCATCGGAGGCTGGGCGCAATGTTATGACGTCACGCCTGACCTCTGCATTAAAAAAAAAAAAAAAAAACGCGCTGCCTCGGCTGGGAAACAGTGATTTTTTTATTTATTTTTTTTAAATAGCAGGTTTCCCAGCCTAGAAGTGAGATGTGAGGTCTTATTGACCTTATATCTCTCTGTAAAGAGGACCTGTCATGCCATATTCCTATTACAAGGGATGTTTACATTCCTTGTAATAGGAATAAAAGTGACACATTTTTTTTTTTAAAGTGTCAAACTAAAAAATGTAAAAGTAAAATTAACAATAAAAAACACAAAAAATTTGTAAAGTGCCCCTGTCCCCGTGTGCTCGCTAGGGCTGGGGAAAAAAATCTATTTTAATCTCGAATCGAATTGAGAGGTCAAATCGATTCAAAATTTCAGAAAATCGATTTTTTTAGATTCTTTTTTTTCCCCATCAGGACCGGCGCTAAGGAGTTTTTAGATGAGTCCGCGGCTTCGGCCTAGTCCACGAGGCTGGACGCCGCGGACTAGGCCGAAGCCGCGGCCTCGCCTAAAAACTCCTGCCCGCAGCTCCTCAGGACCAGCGCGGTGTCCAAAAAAAGAAAAAAAACTTGATTCGAATTGTGAATCGAGTTTGTTTTAAAAAAAAAAAAAATGGCAGAATCGCAGAAAATCTCCCAGCCCCACACAGAAGCGAACGCATACTTAAGTCCCGCCCACATATGAAAACTGTGTTCAAACCACACACATGAGGTATCGCCGCGAACGTTAGAGCGAGCGAGAGAAATAATTCTAGCCCTATACCTCCTCTGTAACTCAAAACATGCAACCTGTAAAAAAAATTTTAAAGCGTCGCATATGGGGATTTTTTAAGTACCAAAGTTTGGCGCCATTCCACGAGCGTGTGCAATTTTGAAGCGGGACATGTTAGGTATCTATTTACTTGGCGTAACTTCATCTTTCACATCATGCAAAAAGATTGGGCTAACTTTACTGTTTTTTTTTTTTTTTTTTTTTAAAGCACGAAACTGTTTTCTTTTCCAAAAAAAAAAACGTGTTTGAAAAATTGCTGCGCAAATACTGTGCGAGCTAAAAGAACCGCCATTGTATTCTCTAGGTCAGTGATGGTGAACCTTGGCACTCCAGATGTTTTGGAACTACATTTCCCATGATGCTCTGGCACTCTGCAGTGTAGTTGAGCATCATGGGAAATGTAGTTCCAAAACATCTGGGGTGCCAAGGTTCACCATCACTGGTCTAGGGTCTTTGCTAAAAAAAAAAAAAAAACATATATAATGTTTGGGGGTTCTATGTAATTTTCTAAAAAAGAAAAAAAGGAAATCATAGATTTTTATCCACACTGTAATGAATGCATCCCTTGTAAAAACATTTTAGTTCTCCAGAACATGTTTAAAAATTACGGAAATGGACTGTATGACCGGAAACAGGCTGCACAGCAATAATAATAATAATAAACGTTATTTTATATATTTTATATAGGGACTTAGGCTCGGTTCACACCGGTGTGATGCAAGAATCCGCACAGGTTCCCGACTCGCAGGCAGTTCACACTGCCATACGCCAGCCACTGCGGGTGTCCATACAAAAGTTATTGACACCCCCAGATCGGTTCGCATATGGCGGTACGAACTCTCAGTTCTGACATTATTATACAGGATTTATATAGCGCCAACAGTTTGCGCAGCGCTTTACAACATGGAAGGCATTTTTATTAATAATAAAAATGAAGCTTTTCAAAAAGACAAGAGAAACAAAAACACAAGAAATACACAGGATAAAAGAAAAGAAAAAAAAAAAAAAGGGACAAATTATGTGAAGACATAATATAGGAGCACCATATTTATTATAGCGATCATGTAAAGTAAGGGCTCCTTTGCAACAAACGTGGCCTAAAGTCCTTCAGAGAAAGAAGAAATCTATCATCTGAAGGTCTGCAATGCGCATACCTACAACCCAGAGCCTGTCACTACACAAGAGTCCTAACACCGCCGTGTCCTTCCACATCGGTCCCCAGCATACAAGGCACAATGCATGCCTGTGACACCCGCAATCAGTGTGATGTGTGTGTGATGTGTGTGTGTGATGTGCCGTTCCCCAGGGAGGGGACTAATGAATCAGAGCGCACCACAGATGAGGTCTCTCTGACGACAGATTTCTGAGTAACCAGCACACACATCTATTGACTTCTCCAGACCACAGCAAACAGGAAAGCTATCGGGGAAATAATCTTGGAGGGAGGTGCAGCTTTGCAAATACAACACAGGAACAAACTTAGCAATAATAGGCTGGGAGGAAAAAAAAAAATACAATCTACAAGCAGCTGGCCCTTCCAAAAATAAACAATTTTATGTTACAGCAGATAAAACCTGCAAACACGGTCCAACCTGCTCGAAGCAAAATATATTAACCAAAATATAATATTAATATATATATAATATTAATATATATATATATATATATATATATATATATATATATATATATATATATATATATATATATATATATATATATATATATATATATAAATAAAATAGTCATGCAATATAAATATTTTTTTTTTAATTATTTATATTATATGACTATTTTTATTATGTTTTAGTTTTTTGTCACTTTTTTATTTATTTTTTAAATGTGACAAAAAAATAAGAATAAAATTGTGACATTTTCATTAAAAAAAAATATATAGGAAAAAAAAAAAATCAACAGAAGGTGCTTTTTAACACAACGGAAGTGCAATGGACCAGTGCGAAGACATCCATAGAATTTAAAGGGATGCATTTTTCTTGAGCTGTTCTTGCGCTAAAGGTGCCGATAATGGCCTACAAATTCATATTCATTTAGATTCATGAATTTAAAAAAAAAAAAAAAAAAAAGTCAAATATATTACAATTGTATACAATAAAAAAAAAAAAGATATGTGTGTGTGTGTATATATATATATAGATATAGAGAGAGAGAGAGAGAGAGAGAGAGAGAGAGAGAGAGAGAGAGAGAGAGAGAGAGAGAGAGAGAGAGAGATCTATATCATTTTGTTTTATTGTATACAATTGTAATATTTGACTTTTTTAAATTCATGAATTTAAAAAAGTCAAATATATTCCATTGTATACAAAAATATTATTTTTTTTTTTTTTTAAACTATCATTTTCGTGTTCAAATGTATCCTGTATTTTTGGTTTCGCTACAAAAATTTCCATTCGGTGCACCTCTAGAGAAAAAGATATGTAACTGTTGGCATAGAGGGATAAAGAAAAATTCAGAATTACAGATCAAATTGTTTAGCACTTAACTGCAAAGATTGCTTTACTAAAAAAAAAAAAAATCCATACGACTTTTAGTAGCGATCGACTAACATCAATCCTTATGGCAACAAACGGCATGCAAAGTGCACCACAGCAACCAATCACATATCCTCTTGTTCAATCTCCTCTGAACTGATAAAAAAGGGTTTCACCTGATTTTTGGTGCTTCCGGTTATACCGAATTTCTCTTTGCGCTTCCGGTTATTTCTCTTTGCACAAATTGCACTAATAAAAAAAATTTGTGGGACCAAAAGTGTCAGCATGGCTCCCCAATCGATAACTATAACCGTACAATGAAGTGTGCGCTTTCACAAAAACTGGGGAGGAGCTCAAGCAGATAAACACTGATCTAAAAATACAAAGTTTTAGCAAAATGAATGAGAACAGGAATCGCACTGATAGATGTGATACATCACGATGAAATCTATACATATTTATGTCTCCTGATTTTGAAGGCAAAATGAAATAAGATCAAAAGAATGCAGAGAAAACACATCCGTCCTCCAAACTGTACATATAATAGCTACAGACTTGTTCAGAGGATGGCATTCCTTCATTTCCTAGAATATTGTGATGCAATCTTTATACAGTACATCCCTTTTAGGATGCGGGGTTGCTCCTTTGCATTGGATGGGGTGGAAAGGGCTGAACGTCCTAAGAGATGACCTACAAGAGCAGCAATGCAGTGTGTGTGTAGCTGGGATGTACTAATAATACAAGGGCCACAAATAGGCACCAGGGAATGTGCCGACAAGATCAGACTTCTCTGGCTATGCAGGGACCCCCCCCACCAAACCTAAAGATGGCTACATAAAAGGGGATTTTGTTAGCAATCGGACAACAAAAACGTCCTTTATTGATTCAGGACTTCCAGAAATACTAAATATGTCATCCAAATTCTACATGTACAGAATCCAATCCAAATTCTACATATTAAAGAAGTCAACAATGACCTGGGATTTCACCAACAGGCAGTAGCGATCTTCTCTGATAAGGTCAGTGACTTTGTTTCAGCTTTTCTATAGGTATCTGGCTGAAGACGCACAGCATAGACTATACAATTACCGACAGAGGCTTCTGGAAGCAGGTGTTATAGGGCTTTACAATGTTTTGCAACACAAAGACGAGAATAAGAGGCAGCGCAGAGCGTCAAGGGATTGTACCAGGAATAATGTAACCTGCCAGATACCATGCATGCGCACTTTCCAGTATCCAGGAGCCTCCATGGAATACGGCTATTCTCTGACATCCAAGGACCCCTATAGCAGTGATGGTGAACCTTGGCATCCCAGATGTTTTGGAACTACATTTCCCATGATGATCATGCACTCTGCAGTGTAGCTGAGCATCATGGGAAATGTAGTTCCCAAACATCTGGGGTGCCAAGGTTCGCCATCACTGCCCTAGAGAGAGGATAGCAGGTCCTGATATCAGAAGGGTCACAGAGGGATCCGGAGAGAAAGTAATAAGACATGTGGTGTGGTGGCAGCAAGAAAGGTATGAAACGCTGCTCAATCAACCTTGCCATGCCCTCCCCTGACCTGTTTCGTCCCACCCACCAGGGCTTAGTCAGAGGTGTGAGGTAGGAGCTCTTGTCTTCCACCTCTGTGACTAAGCCCCAGTAGGCAGAGCGAAACGCGTCAGTAGGCATGGTCAGTGGAGCAGCTCTGGATGAGGCCGTCATTTACACCCAACATGGCTTGGTTGAGCGGCATATCATACCCTTCTTACGGACACCTCCGAATGTGTAAAAAGGGGATACCAGCACCCTCTTTCCCGAGCACCAGCAGGGGAACCACGCCATATTATAGTCTTGTTTGGTGCAGCGCTGAAAGTGTTGACAGGTCACTCTGGGGTGGTGGGCCATCCCCTGGTACCATCACTGACCACTCTATTCCAGTCAGCTCAGCAATGTGCAAAACACTCTCTGGTACCCAGGGGCCAACATACAATCCTAACTACTCTCTGACTTTCAGGGATTTCCATACACAGAATGGCAGGTCCTAATATCAGGTGGGATCCAAGGAGAATATAATAAGACATCTGGACTGCTAGGACATTGTTTGGATGCCATATACAGGCTGGTCGTAATACTCTGACACTCCATGTAAAAACCTATATACACACACATATATTCTGGGGGTTATACATGGCCACTGGGCAGACTATCCCCGTCAGGACCGCAACGTGCCAATATTGCATCAGTCATAAGCCCTGGAATGTCTTCAAGCAGGCTTGATATCGTACGGTAATAGAGTACCAAGAGGTTCCTCATGTCCTATAAACAGTGACCCCCCCCCCCCACCAGGATGTGTCTTGAGAAGACTCCAAAAACATAAATAGGGATTAATCAGACCTGACAAACCTCAGGATGGACTTGTCATGTTCGGTAATCCAGGTGCCATCCTATGTTTATGACATAACTGATGGCATCTCACATTAGGATTGGATTCACCCTTCCTTATTAGCGGTCAAAAAACTGAAACAGATTGGTCACCAAATATTGACACCAAATATAAAAACCTAAAGTGGCATATATTTCATACAATTCAACCTGCCAGGCACCAAGTACACCCCCTTTCAAATATCTGTGGACCACCACAGAATACTGGCTATTCTCTGCCATCCAGGAACCCCCATATACAAAAACGACAGGTCCTCTTATGAGGTTCATTCTGGAAGAATGTAACAAGACATCTGGTAGGGTAGAACATTCCTTGGCACCACCAATGGGCAAAGGCTGTTCATAAAAATATACAGCCACCCCACGTAAAAACCTAAACAAGCGTATATTTTGGGGGTTATAGCCACTGGGCACACTAGAACTTCAATGTGCCGATATGACCGGCATCACATCAATCACCAGAAAATTCTGAGCAGGCTTGGCATCATCCGGTGCTCAGGGGGTCCCTCATGCCTCTAACCAGTGACCCCCCAGCAGGTTTTACCCTGAAAATACTCCAGGACTATTATTACAAGAGATTATTCAGACTAGTCAAACCTCCGAATGGACTTGTCAAGATAGATAATCCAGGTGTCAAGTATTTGAGGGCCATCATAGAACACCAGCTATTCTCTGACATCCAAGGAGCCCCAAATACAGAATAGTAGCTCCTAACATCAGGCAGGTCACAAAGGGGTCGAGGGGGGGGGATGTAATAAGACCTTTAGTGTGGTAGGAGATCTGTTAGCACCACCACTGCAATGTGTCGATATAACCTGCATCGCATCAATCACCAGCCAAGGCACATCTCTGTGCGGGCATCATCTGGTCTTTAGGTGACCATGGGTCCCTCATGCCCCATAAGCAGTGATTAATCTGACCTGCCAAACCACTGGATGGACATGTCCTGCTCAGTAATCCAGATGCCATCACATGTATAGATCTGATAATATTGAGGCAGCCTATGTTAAAACTGGATTTGACTTTCATTACCGGGGGGCATACAAGAACACTTGGGATATAATCTTTAGACAGATATGGCCTCCTGATCATATAACATTCAGACAACCCATGTAAAAATCTAAACAAGTGTATATATTGGGGGTGATAAATGGCACTGGACACAGTCAGGACCGCAATGTGCCAATATGACCGGCATCACATTAATTATCAACCCTTGGTATCATCTGAGCAGGCTTGGCATGAGCAGGGGCCCCTCATGCCTCGTAACCAGTGACCTCCAGCAGGACTGGCCCCGAAAAAAAAAAACTCCAACTATACATCGGGATTAATCAGACCTGGCAAACATCAGGATGGACGAGCCATGCTAGGTAAAACAAGTGTGATGTAAATCCCCTCTCTGAATTCCAGGAGCCACCAGAGAATAGCAGCTATTCTTTGACATCTAGGGACCCCCCCATATACAGAATGGCAGCTCCTGATATCAGGAGGGTCACAGAGGGACTCAGGGAGAATGTACCAAGACCTTTGGTGTGGTAGAACATCCCCTGATACCTCTGAGCAAAGGCTGGTCCTATAATATTCAGAAATCCGATGTAAAAATCCAAACAAGTGTATATTTCAAGGGACATAAATAGCCACTTTGACAATCAGGACCGCAATGTGCCGTTATGACCGGCATCACATCAATCATTAACTCTTGGTATCATCTGAGCAGGCTTGGCATCATCTGGTATTCAGGGCCCCTCATACGTTGACCCCCACCTACAGCGCCCCTGAAAATTCTCCAAAACTATGAAGAGGGTCTAATCTGAGCTGGTAAACCTCAGGATGGACCTGTCATGCTAGGCGTTCCAGACATGTACACCTCCTCTCTCTAATACCTGGGGGGCCACCATAGAATACTGGCTATTCCCCGACATCAAGAGACCTCCGTATACAGAATAGCAGGTCCCCATATCAGGAGGGTCACAGAGGGATCCAGGGACCATCAAGACCTTTAACCAGTTACCCCCAAGCAGGATTCACCCTAAAAAAAAAAAAATGCCCTAGGAGAATGTAATAAGGCCTCTGGTGTAATAGGACATCCCCTGGTACCACCACTGGGCACACTATGACAGGCAGGACTGGATTGTGCCAATATTATGGGCACCACTTCAATAATCAGTGCTGACATGCTTGGCATTATCTGGTGCTCAGGAGGGCCCCTCATGCCCCATAAACCCCTGACCCTGAAAAGACACCAGGATCAATAAATCAGGACAGATCGGGCCCGGCAGGATGGAAGTGTCCTCGGTGATCCCGGTGCCACCACAGGCATTATTATTATTATACAGGATTTATATATTATATACCGGCATCTGATAATATCGGGGTATCCCATGTTTAGACTGGATTCCGCTTTCATTATCGGGGCCACAGACAGAAAAACTCCGGGGTGTGATCTTCAGACAGTCACCTCCCAGACATTGAATATTCAGTATTCAGACCCCCCCCCCATGTCAAAACCAAAATATTCTGGGTGCCATCAATAGCCCTGGGGGGGGGGAGGGGGTAGTCATCAATGGCCCTGGGGGAGAGGGGGTCATCAATAGCCATGGGGGGAGAGGAGAAAGGGGGAGGGGGGGGTCATCAATAGCACGGGGGAGAGGGGGGGGTCATCAATAGCACGGGGGGAGGAGGGGTTCATCAATAGCACGGGGGGAGGGGGGTTCATCAATAGCACGGGGGAGAGGGGGGGGTCATCAATAGCACGGGGGGGAGGGGGGGTCATCAATAGCACGGGGGGGAGGGGGGGTCATCAATAGCACGGGGGGGAGGGGGGGTCATCAATAGCACGGGGGGGAGGGGGGGTCATCAATAGCACGGGGGGGAGGGGGGGTCATCAATAGCACGGGGGGGAGGGGGGGTCATCAATAGCACGGGGGGGAGGGGGGGTCATCAATAGCACGGGGGGGAGGGGGGGGTCATCAATAGCACGGGGGGGAGGGGGGGGTCATCAATAGCACGGGGGAGAGGGGGGGTCATCAATAGCACGGGGGAGAGGGGGGGTCATCAATAGCACGGGGGGGAGGGGGGGTCATCAATAGCACGGGGGGAGGGGGGGTCATCGATAGCACGGGGGGGAGGGGGGTCATCAATAGCACGGGGGGAAGGGGGTGAGGAGGGGTCATCAATAGCCCTGGGGGGGGAGAAAGGGGGAGAGGAGGGGTCATCAATGGCCCTGGGGGGGGAAGGGGGTCATCAATGGCCCGGGGGGGGAGAGAAAGGGGGAGAGGAGGGGTCATCAATGGCCCGGGGGGGGAGAGAAAGGGGGAGAGGAGGGGTCATCAATGGCCCGGGGGGGAGAGAAAGGGGGAGAGGAGGGGTCATCAATGGCCCTGGGGGGGAAGGGGGGTCATCAATGGCCCTGGGGGGGGGAAGGGGGGTCATCAATGGCCCTGGGGGGGGGGGAAGGGGGGTCATCAATGGCCCTGGGGGGGAGGGGGGGTCACAGTGCCAATCTCAGTGTCCCCATTACATACAATCACATCCCAGGAGCACTGTGATTCCTGGAACATAGGGGCCACCAAGGGGCCCCTGGACAGACCTGGTCCCCAATGGCCCCCAGATACCCAACCAATCAGCAGGCAGCGCTGTGCTGCCCTCTAGTGACCCTGGCTCTGTGGCCCCTAAGCAGGACACACCCTGAGGGCCCCCTTTTCCCCTCTCTGCTCACCTCTAGTGGCCAAAGCCCCGCACAGCAGGCCGGTGATGAGCAGCAGGCAGGCCGGGGAACACCGCCACATCCCGGGCATCTTCTCCACCCCGCTGTGATAAGCCGGTGCCGGTCTTCCCCCTCCTCTTCCCTCACTATTCCGGTAGGGGGGGGTCAGTCCCGAGCTCCTCTCCTGATGTTTCCCTTTCCCGACCAGACGAGTGCCCTGTCCCCGTTCCGCTTCTCCGGTGCCGAGCTAAGATGGCGGCTTGGTACTGCTGAGAAAACGTCTCTGTGTCTGCGGGCACCGCGGCGACCAGCCCCGCCCACTCTCACCGCGACACCAAAACCCTGCAACGTTTGCGTCCCAGAGCCTCCCGGCCACGCCTTCTGCCGGCCTCTCTGGGTGAGGCGATTGGCCGCTTGTGGAACGCAGCCCGTTCCCGCCCACTGTGGGCTGAGGTGTGGTACGGGGAGCGGCCACGCCCCCCGCCTTAGGGGATGAGTTGAGGCAGCTTCACCTCTGGGCGGGAGACATTCCCTGCATCCTCCTCAGTGATGCTCTGCAACACGGGCACACCCTGCTTGGCTGCAGCATCCATTGCTAATATTACTACTACTGTGATCATCAATATTACTACTGTGCCATGTCCCCAGTATGCACGGGGTTTACAGTCCCAGTGCTGCCAGCTCAGCATCTTATATAACAGTGTATAATAACAGACTGAGGGGCCACTGGGGCCCCCTGCTGTACCAATACCCTGTATGACAGTGTATAATAACAGACTGAGGGGCCACTGGGGCCCCCTGCTGTACCTTCACCCTGTATGACAGTGTATAATAACAGACTGAGGGGCCACTGGGGCCCCCTGCTGTATCAATACTCTGTATAACAATGTATAATAACAGACTGAGGGGCCACTGGGGCCCCCCGCTGTATCAATACCCTGTATAACAATGTATAATAACAGACTGAGGGGCCACTGGGGCCCCCTGCTGTACCTTCACCCTGCATAACAGTGTATAATAACAGACTGAGGGGCCACTGGGGCCCCCTGCTGTACCAATACCCTGTATGACAGTGTATAATAACAGACTGAGGGGCCACTGGGGCCCCCTGCTGTGCCTTCACCCTGTATGACAGTGTATAATAACAGACTGAGGGGCCACTGGGGCCCCCTGCTGTACCTTCACCCTGTATGACAATGTATAATAACAGACTGAGGGGCCACTGGGGCCCCCTGCTGTGCCTTCGCCCTGTATGACAGTGTATAATAACAGACTGAGGGGCCACTGGGGCCCCCTGCTGTACCTTCACCCTGTATGACAATGTATAATAACAGACTGAGGGGCCACTGGGGCCCCTGCTGTACCAATACCCTGTATGACAGTGTATAATAACAGACTGAGGTGCCACTGGGCCCCCTGCTGTGCTAAATGCCAATACCCTGTATGACAGTGTATAATAACAGACTGAGGTGCCACTGGGCAAATGCCAATACCCTGTATGACAGTGTATAATAACAGACTGAGGGGCCACTGCCCCCCCTGCTGTGCCTTAACCCTGTATGAAAGGGTATGTATAAAAACAACCAGAGGGTTCATAGGGGCCACTGGGGCCCCAATGCAGTGCCATAGCCCACAGGCAGTGTATAATAGCAGCTGGAGGGTTATCCAAGAGCCCCAGGAGCCCCACCACTGTGCCATAGCCCAGTATGGCTATAATAACAACCAGAGGATTTACTAGGGGCCCCACTGTTGTGCCATATCCCAGTGTAACAGTGTATAATAACAAAGGGTGCACCAAGGGCCACAGGGGCCCCAGTATTGTGCCAATGCCCTATTTGGCATATATAATAACAACCAGAGGGTTCACTGCCAGTTCCCTACAGTGCATACGTGAAGCGCGCTGCGCTTTCTGAATGGGGCAGGGGGTTAAGGAAGAGGGGGGCCGAACTTCTGAAAGAGATTGCGGCGCGATCTCCCGGAAGTGGGGACAAGTACCTGCTCCCCCGAAAAGTGTCAAATGAGGCACCGGAGGGGGTCAGATTAGCGGAGCTTCCACTTTTGGCTGGAACTCCGCTTTAAGGTGTCAGCATACTAAGACATTTTGGACAATTTCATTCTCGGAGACTGTGAGCCAGGCCTTCTCCAACATCATTGCCTGACCTCACAAATGCTCTTCTGGAAGAATGGTCAAACATTCCCATAGACACCCTCCTAAACCTTGTGGACGGCCTTCCCAGAAGAGTTGAAGCTGTTATAGTTGCAAAGGGTGGGCCAACTCCATATTGAACCCTACGGACTAAGACTGGGATGCCATTAAAGTTCATGTGCGTGTAAAGGCAGGTGTCCCAATACTTTTGGTAATATTGTGTATTTGCACTGGTCCAAGCTCGGCCAATGTTAAAATATTCACACCTGGAATTCTGGAACTCATCTTTAAGTTAATTGTATACAGCGAGGCATGGTAGCAGACATACTGCATAATAGATCCTCTGTTAACATACGCTTTAAAAAAAGTCTTCTATAAACAGGGCGGTAATAGTGACTTTCAGAAATAAAGATGTTCTGCAGCAGCTGTGGTCTAAGTTACATATATTTTTATACTATACAGAAATCTATGTGTAACAACTGTGCAGCCTAGATAACGTTGCCTTCTAAGAATACTATTGTAACTGATATTATATTAATCTATTAATAAATAATGGCTAGACTAAGTTAATATTGTCCTGCATTTTATACCATTAAGCTATTATTAGGTACAAGGGCAAATGGATTTTGGCTTTGCTTTGCTTTCTGCCACTTAACATGCTTTTCACATGAATTAATAATGCATGTAAAGCACAATAGAAATCCAACAGTTAAAAACTATTAAACAACTATTTTTTTAAAAGTTTAATTTATGATTTATTAAATTGTATAGAAAAAAAATCTTTCCTGTATAGTTTAATTTATGATTTATTAAATTGTATAGAAAAAAAATCTTTCCTGTATAGTTTAATTTATGATTTATTAAATTGTATAGAAAAAAAAAATCTTTCCTGTAAAGTTTAATTTATGATTTATTAAATTGTATAGAAAAAGAAAATCTTTCCTGTAAAGTAAATTGGTTGTCAATGTGAATGTTGTACATTTTATGTTACTTCAATAAGATGTTTCTCTCTTTTTACCAAATCAAAAGGACCCTAAAGCAGCCTTTGTTTCTGATTTTGGAGAGCGCACTTCATGAATGGGTGTTGACGGATAGGAAATGAAGAGGTCGCAGTTTAATTTGTCACCTTAGGTGTGACAATAGCTATGTTGACTCCTGAAAGGTACTGTAAATTGTAATTTAACGATGTTGTAGAGGACCTCATTTTAAAGTGAATTGAGCTGTGATCTCACCATTTGGGATCATTGATGCTGTAAACGTTTGCACATGGATTACCTGAATATTGATTTAGATTAAAATATGGCTGCCTTCGAGGGACCACAATACTTTGCTTTACAAGACGTTGTAGGGTTGGATTAACTAAAACCGGCCATAGATGGATCGAAATTCAGCCGGTACAGCAGGAACCAGGCAAATTTTGACCCACGTATGGGCAGGCTGGTTGTATTGAAATCGATCTTTCGGTCGTCTTCAGTACAACCAGCCTGTTTTTTTTTCTTCTGAAAATTATTTTTTATTAAACAATTTTACATAAAAACACACAAAAGGTACTCAGTACAAACTTACAAAAGTGCGACTGCAGGCTCAAAATAACAGACTGCATAAGATAGCATACTAGCTCATTATGAATTACTTACCTGAGATTGAAGCCCCTGCAGCCATCCTGATACCCCGCTCCGGCGGCCAACATCGCTCCCGGAGTTACTTCCGGGTATCGCGGGCTCCGGCGCTGTGATTGGCCGGAGCCGCGATGTCGTCACTCCCGCGCATGCGTCGGGAGCCATTGGCAATGACACAGTCTAACTTAAGCAACGGCACGTATGTGCTATTGCTTCAGTGTGCATGTGCCGATGACGTCGGCACATGCAAATACAGGGGATATCTCCTAAACCGTGCAGGTTTAGGAGATATCCAGTGTAGATACAGATAAGCCTTATTATAGGCTTGCCTGTAGCAAAAAGTGGTTGTAAAGGGTTTACAACCACTTTAAAGAGGAGTTCCACCCAAGAATGGAACTTCTGCTTTAAGGGAAGGTGACCCCCTGACATGCCACATTTGGCATGTCATTTTTTTGGGGGGTTCCAGATCCCTCTACCTCCTGGGGCACTGCAGCGCCGGAAGTAAGTTCACCTCCCCCTCCCTCTCAGCAATCATCTGGGACACGTCACAGGTCCCAGATGATTGCCCGGCCAGTCGAATCGCGCGGCTTGCGCATGAGCAGTGCTTGCCCCGCTGTGAGGCCACAGCAGGGCATCCACAGTGACAATGCTGGCGCCACAGAGAGGAGGGGGAGAAGAGAGGGCCTTAGTTCCCCTGCATCGCTGGACCCTGGGACAGGTAGGTGTCCAATTATCAAAAAACAGCAGCTGCAGTATTTGTAGCTCCTGACTTTTAATTTTAATTTTTTTTAGTCGGAACTCCACTTTAATACAATCAAAAAAATAAACAAAAAAGAAAAAAGGGAGCTTAAAGTTTTGGTACTAAACCCAGGCGCCTGCATTCACTATATCTGCACTCCCACAGTACACAGAACATAAAAATGCAATAGGTTTGGTAGATATAAACTGCTAAATACCTTTTCTCATCAGCAGTATATAGCATTCCTGTGACTTCTATCTGTCTGGTTAAAGCTCGTAGGAGGAGTTTTTATTCTCCTGTGACCCCCTGTCTGGACAGTGCTGATTGGCCCTGTGCTGATCACATGCACGCTCCCAAGAAAAAAGAAAAACTCTCTAGCAAAACGCACCAAACTGAGCATGTGCAGCTTGTCCCCGAGCTCTGTATTATCAGGAAACAACTAGGGGACAGTGGAAGAAGAGGAAGATCAGAGAAGACAGGATCACACAGCTTTTATGCACAATCCCTTAGGTCCCACAGTGAGTATAACAAGCATGCTTTACTGCATATACAGACTGATTTTACTGTTGTGGGTTTAACACTTTAAGGAAAACATAAACGAAAAGATACAATACAATAATGCAATGAAATATAAGGCAGCAAAAAATCCCACTTAGGTCCCTTATTTACCAAGGTGAGTGGTCAAGGATGAGACGAACAAATTTAGAAGGGGCAAAGCCCACCTATGAGAAACAGAAAGGTAATATCCAGCTTGACCAATATATGCATCGGCCCTCACAACTTAATCCGACACTGTGAGAGAAGAAGCCACCCATGCCCCCCACACCTTGTCAAATTTATGGGGTACCTCCCTGTTAGCATATGTGGCATTATACAAGGGAAGGGCCTTATTAATTTAGAGCTTTCCATGCTCCTACTGTTGGAGCAGTAGTTTTTTTCCCAGGATAATATTATAAATTTTCTAGCATAAAAAAATAGAAGACTAAGGAGAGTACGAATAGCCTTGATGGGTGCTAAGTCATCTACTAAACTCAGTAGACAATGTCTCACTGAATGTTGAAGGGGAATAGTGGTAATATCTTGGGCACATTGAAGGACCTCAGTCCAATATGTCTGAATAGTCGGGCATTCCCAAAAAACATGCATAAAATCAGCCAAGTAGTTGAGCAGCGCCAACAGGGGGAAGAGTTATCCCTTAAAAAATATTGCCAGCCGAGCAGGAGTTAAATATATGCGGCGGACCAACTTGTAATGGATTAGTTGATCCTGTGCAGATATAAACCTAGTGCAGGGAGCATCACAAACATCCTCCCAGTCCTCGGTGTCCAGGTCACAGAGGACCGATTCCCATCGAGCCCTACATTGCCTGAGTAGTCTACGTGTTTCAGGGAAGAGAAACTTGTAAATAGTAGACAATGGCTTAGATAAGACCTCATCCCGTAACAAGGTTTCTAAATCAGATGGGGCAAAGGAAGCCCGAGAGCTCCCAAACTGTGAATGATAGACATGCCTAAGTTGGTTATACCTGAAAAACTGAACGTTGGGAAGATGATAGAGAACTTTCAACTCATCAAATGTTCTCAGAACCCCATTATGTACTATATCACCATGCGTCTTGACCCCATATCACGTCCACACAATAGGATCCTCAAAGGCCAAGAAATTAGTGAAATTTGGATTTATGCAAAGAGGAGCAAGGGGGGGGGGTCCCCCAAATTCACCCCCATGTGCCACCAGCCAAGCTGGCATAACAGATCTCATCGATATAGTTTTCATATGAGGAGACTTATGACCCCCTATAAACTAAGTGTGCTAGAGCTTCATAAGATCCCATCACTGCCGCTTCCAGGGCAATCGCAGCATCGTCAAAGGGCCCAGTCAACCATCTATTAGCCACCACCAACTGCCCGGCCAAAAAATATTTAGCCTGTTGTTTTTTTTTCACCCACTCACTACAGGTGGATCTCCAGATCCTAGTGAATGAGGCAAAGCTCTGCTGACTTCCATTCTCCAATCATGTGCAAGTAAAAATGTGTTTTTTCTTTTTTCTGTGCTCATAAATAGGTATTCTTTGCAAAGTGATAGTTCACCACATTCACTTAGCTTTGGGGAAGGAAAGATTCCCTTGCAAAGTGAACAGCCTTTTAAAATTTTTATTGCAGGTGATTACGTGATTGTCTTCCCAACCTACGTTCACTTAGACCCCTCACATACTGGGGCCGCCCATGCGTTCACGGTAAAGCGCCGCTCTACGGCTGTTTAAGCGGTGCTTTTTTGGTCGTTAGCGGGCGCTTTTAACCCCAAAAAAGGGGTTAAAAGCTCCCGTGTTGCTGCGCTTTTCAGGGGCAGGGGCATTTTGGGAGCGCTGTATACAGCACTCCCAAACCGCCCCAAAGATGCTGCTTGCAGGACTTTTTCTAACATCCCGCAAGCGCACCGCCTGGGTGTGAAAGCACCCATTGCAATGAATAGGAGGCAGTTTTCAGGCGCTTTACAGGCTCTATTTCTAGCGCTAATGCCGCGTACACACGGTCGGACTTTACGGCAGACTTTGCCCGGCGGACTTTTTCGACGGACTTTACGACGGACTTTCTGAATGAACGGACTTGCCTACACACAATCCAACAAAGTCCGTCGAATTCATACGTGACGACGTACGACCGGACTAAAACAAGGAAGTTCATAGCCGGTAGCCAATAGCTGCCCTAGCGTGGCTTTTTGTCCGTTGAACTAGCATACAGACGAGCGGACTTTTCGACCGGACTCGAGTTCGACGGATAGATTTAAAACATGTTTCAAATCTAAGTCCGTCCAACTTTTGAGAAAACAAAGTCCGCTGGAGCCCACACACATCGAATTGTCCGACGAAATCCCGTTCGCCGGGCAAAGTCTGCCATAAAGTCCGCTCGTGTGTACGCAGCATAAGACGCATGAAAACTGCCTCAGTGTGAAAGGGCTCTTACTGTAGCTCTCTCTTAAAAAGTGAACAGCCTATTTGCCTTTAGTAAATAAACCCTTTTGTATTATGAGTATTTATTTCACCCTGCATGTTTTTTAACCACTTGCCGACCGCTGCACGCCGATATATGTCGGCACAATGGCAGCGGTGGGCAAATGGGCGTACCTGTACGTCCTCTTTAACTGGCGGGGCTAGATGGTGCACACGCGCCACGTACAGCGTGACCACGCCCGTGGGTCCCCCGGACTCGATGTCTACCGGTGTCCCGCGATCGTGTCACGGAGAGACATGTAAACAAGGTATTTCCCTGTTCTGCCTAGTGACATTTCCCTGTTCTGCCCTGTCATCGGGAGCAGTGATCGCTGTCATATGAGTGGTAGCCCATCCCCTCTACAGTTAGAATCACTCCCTAGGACACACTTAACCCCTTCATCGCCCCCTAGTGTTTAACCCCTTCCCTGCCAGTGTCATTTACACAGTAATCAGTGCATTTTTATAGCACTGATCACTGTATAAATGACAATGGTCCCAAAATAGTGTCAAAAGTGTCCGATGTGTCCGCCATAATGTTGCAGTCACGATAAAAATCAGATCGCCGCCATTACTAATTAAAAAAAAAATTAATAATAAAAATACCATAAATCTATCCCCTATTTTGTAGATGCTATAACTTTTGCGAAAACCAATCAACGCTTATTGCGATTTTTTTTACCAAAAATATGTAGAAGTATACATATTGGCCTAAACTGAGGAAAAAAAATGTTGTAATTATTTTAGCAAAAAGTAAAAAATATTGCTTTTTTTTCAAAATTGTCACTCTTTTTTTGTTTATAGTGCAAAAATTAAAAACCGCAGAGGTGATCAAATACTACCAAAAGAAAGCTCTATTTGTGGGAAAAAATGGACATCAATTTTGTTTTGGTGTAACGTCGCACGGCCGCGCAATTGTCAGTTAAAGCGACGCAGTGCCGAATCACAAAAAGTGCTCTGGTCAGGAAGAGAGTAAAATCTTCCGGGGCTATTATTTTTAGCACTGATCACTGTATTAGTGTCACTGTGGTCCAAAAAAAGTGGCAAAAGTGTCACTTAAGCCTCGTACATGTTTTTTGTGGCACGCTTTTCTCATCAACAACTTCAGAAGTGACGTAATGTGTTCACTAGTTTTGTATGTATTCTTTTCGTTTCTGAGCATGCGTAGTCTTGCGCTTACGATTTTTTTCATACGAAAACCGTACTGATTAAAACGAAAATTGGACGTTGAGTTCACATATGACAAAAATTTTATAATCTGCACATCCAGCTTTTGTCGTTCGAAAAAAAACGGAATCGTCTGTCGAAAGCACCGTACTAAGGATTCGAAAATCAGCAGGTCGTTCGTCGGAAGAAATTTTACTTCCGATTTTCGTGTGTACGGGCCTTAAGTGTACGATTTGTCCACCGCAATGTCCCAGTCCCGTTATAAGTCACTAATCGCCGCCATGACCAGTAAAAAAAAAATAACAAAACAATAAATATTCTATTAAAAGAATCCCATAGTTTGTAGACGCTATATCTTTTGCGAAGACCAATCAATATACGTTTATTGGGATTTTTTTTTTTCACCAAAAATATGTAGAAGAATACATATTGGCCGAAATTGATGAAGAAATTTAAATTTTTACATTTTTTTATTGGATGTGTTTTATAGCAGGAAGTAAAAAATATTGTTTTTTTTTTTTTCAAAATTGTCTGTTTTTTTGTTTATAGCGCATAAAATAAAATCCGCAGAGGTGATCAAATACCACCAAAAGAAAGCTCTATCTGTGGGAAAAAAAGGACATACATTTTATTTGGGTACAGTGTCACATGACTGCGCAATTGTCAGTTAAAGTAACGCAGTGTCGAATCCCAAAAAATGGCCTGGTCATGAAGGGGGTAAAACCTTCCTGAAGTGGTTAATAAACATTTTAGACTGCTTGCCCATGCAGCGTCTATCACCTGTGCACTTAATCCCAGTGTTTGTGTGCACCTGGAAGGCACAGGTGCAGCATCCAGCCCTGCTTCCTGTCAAAGTCTATGGCAAGCTCAACTACGCTGCAGCTGGATGGGACTGAACGCTGTAGGATACCTGCGATCATACCTGAATGCAAAGGGCCCTAAATGTGAGTACCACTCAGTACTGTGTTTAGTACAGCATCAGGCAATATATTTGTGTCTGCAAGAAGAAGTATAGCCCGTCACCCACCCAGTGAATCCAATGCTGTTCTGCTTTGATTCACAGAAAGTCGCGCCCCACACAGTCCTCGTGCTGCCAACTTCCTTGCTGACACTAACCACTTCAGCCCCGGAAGATTTTACCCCCTTCCTGACCAGATCACTTTTTGCGATACGGCACTGCGTCCATTTAACTGACAATTGCGCGGTTGTGCGACGTTGCACCCAAACAAAATTGACGTCCTTTTTTTCCCACAAATAGAGCTTTCTTTTGGTGGTATTTGATCACCTCTGTGGTTTTTATTTTTTGCGCTATAAACAAAAAAAGAGCGACAAGTTTGAAAAAAACACATTACTTTTTGCTATAATAAATATCCCCAAAAAATATATAAAACAACTTTTTTTTTTTTCCTCAGTTTAGGCCGATATGTATTCTTCTACATATCTTTGGTAAAAAAAAAAAAAAATCACAATAAGTGTTTATTGATTTGCACAAAAGTTATAGCGTCTACAAAATAGGGGTTCATTTTATGGCATTTTTATTAATAATTTGTCTTTATTAGTAATGGCGGCGATCTGCGATATTTTTTTTTTTTTATCATGACTGCGACATTATGGCGGACACATCGGACAATTTTGACACATTTTTGGGACCATTGTCATTTTTACAGTGATCAGTGCTGTAAAAATGGCAGTGAAGGGGTTAACCACTAGGGGGCTAGGGAAGGGTTGTGTGTCCTAGGGAGTGTTTCTAACTGTGGGGGGGAGGGGCTGTGTGTGACACATCACTGATCACCGCTTCCGATCACAGGGAGCTATGATCAGTGACAATGTCACTAGGCAGAACGGGGAGATGCTTGTTTACATTAGCATCTCCCTGTTCTTCCTCTCCTTGAAACGATCGCGGGTATCCCCGCGGACATTGAGTCTGCGGGACCAACGGTCGGACTCACGGAGCTCGCGATGGGTGTGTGGCACGTACAGGTACGCTTATTTGCCTGTCCGTGCCATTCTCCCAACGTACATCGGCGTGCGCCGGTCACTATGTGGTTAAAAAAAAAAACAGCCCCTCATATTGGAATCCATGTCCTGAAAGGGGCCGAATGCATGGATAGGGGAGGCGGCGATGGAGGAGGGGGGGCAGCACCCGTGCACCCTTAATGGACGGGCCTCCCCGGGATCAAGCCCTAAGGGTGGCACTGCCGAATGCAACTAAGGGCTCATTCACAAGTGCAGCAGGCGCTCCTGCTCCTCTGAAAAGTGATCCAAACGTGTTTGACAGGTGGTGAGGTGCCTCCCCACCACCTGATCGAAACCCATGATTGGCGTGCAATGCACGTGATTGCGCCACGGTAGTACGGCAATTAGACTTTTAAATCAGGTGTGAGGAGGCGACATTGTGCCCGGTGATCTCTGACTTCTTGCCTGCCCCTGCCCTAATGGGTTCCCCAAAACAAACCGGCAGCATTTGTTACCTTTTTCTGTCAGCAGTCAGCCTGTTCACACAGCACCAGCCTCTGACAGCAGAGAGAGCCCTGAGAATCGGTCAGCTCACATATAAAGAGCCTGCGAGCAACTGAATAAAGCTAGCCATACATGACTCAAATTTCAGCTAATATCCATGGAACGGCCCAAATCTGAGCCGTGGGTGGCCCTGTTGAGACCACCCAGCTCAACAAAGTTTGAATAAGAAAGCAAAGGAGCTAAGCAAAAAAAAAAGTCAGCCCAACAGTGACTGCAACCAATAAAATACAGTCCCTGTTCAGGTATTCTGATAGCCACGAATGCTGGTCATCAGAATACAATAGTCAATAGAGGGAAACGCCTCCATCCACACTTGATGAATATGTAAACCCAACACTTCATATTCCTGATATGTGGCTGCTGTACCATGTACTTGTGTGAGAAAGTATCCTGTTCTCTTTGTATTGTATCCTTTGTGTGAAATCCCTGGTGTTCCTGCCAGTCCCTCTGCTTTCCTACTAAAAACTGACCACAGGAAGCAGGAGAGCTCAGTGTGGTCAGTTCTCTAGCTGTGCTGGTGACTCAGCCTGTTCTCCTCCAAAGAACAGGCTTCTGCGCTACTGTTTCTCCTCCCCTAGCTTTTATGCAGCTGAGAACAGAGGGAATGTGATTGCTTAATAAAAAAGGGGGGAAAGAGGTGTATAAAATGTATATATATATATATATTTTTATATCTATACACAAATGTTTTCCCTTTCATTTCTAATTTAAACTGAATGGGTTGTTTTACAAGGTGATCGCTTACAATCACTTTAAAAGCGTGGATGAGGGAATCTATGGATTTATCTTGTTCACCGCGCTGGGCTCAACAAGAGAAATCTTCACATGTGTGACCAGCTTCCCTGGCAAGGTGTGGCTACCAGGTAAAACATGGACCTACGACTGAAGGCTTTATCCCACCCACAGCTCTACAAAATCTCTAGGCTCCAGGAAAAACCTAAATGACGCTGTCCACAATCCTACCATCCACATTCTTACAATATACAGTATCTCACAAAAGTGAGTACACCCCTCACATTTCTGTAAACAATTTATTATATCTTTTCATGTGACAACACTGAAGAAATGACACTTTGCTACAATGTAAAGTAGTGAGTGTACAGCTTGTATAACAGTGTAAATTTGCTGTCCCCTCAAAATAACTCAACACACAGCCATTAATGTCTAAACCACTGGCAACAAAAGTGAGTACACCCCTAAGTGAAAATGTCCAAATTGGGCCCAAAGTGTCAATATTTTGTGTGGCCACCATTATTTTCCAGCACTGCCTTAACCCGCTTGGGCATGGAGGTCACCAGAGCTTCACAGGTTGCCACTTGAGTCCTCTTCCACTCCTCCATGACGACATCACAGAGCTGGTGGATGTTAGAGACCTTGCACTCCTCCAACTTCCATTTGGGGATGCCCCACAGATGCTCAATAGGGTTTAGGTCTGGAGACATGCTTGGCCAGTCCATCACCTTTAACCTCAGCTTCTTTAGCAAGGCAGTGGTCGTCTTGGAGGTGTGTTTGGGGTTGTTATCATGTTGAAATACTGCCCTGCGACCCAGTCTCCGAGGAGAGGGGATCATGCTCTGCTTCAGTATGTCACAGTACATGTTGGCATTCATGGTTCCCTCAGTGAACTGTAGCTCCCCGGTGCTGGCAGCACTCATGCAGCCCCAGACCATGACACTCCCACCACCATGCTTGACTGTAGACAAGACACTTGTCTTTGTATTCCTCACCTGGTTGCCTCCACACACGCTTGCCACCATCTGAACCAAATAAGTTTATCTTGGTCTCATCAGACCACAGGACATGGTTCCAGTATTCCATGTCCTTAGTCTCCTTGTCTTCAGCAAACTGTTTGCAGGCTTTCTTGTGCATCATCTTTAGAAGAGGCTTCCTTCTCGGACAACAGTCATGCAGACCAATTTGATGCAGTGTGCAGCGTATGGTCTGAGCACTGACAGGCTGACCCCCACCCCTTCAACCTCTGCAGCAATGCTGGCAGCACTCATATGTCGATTTCCCAAAGACAACCTCTGGATATGACGCTGAGCACGTGCACTCAATTTTTTTGGTTGACCATGGCGAGGCATGTTCTGAGTGGAACCTGTCCTGTTAAACCGCTGTATGGTCTTGGCCACCGTGCTGCAGCTCAGTTTCAGGGTCTTGGCAATCTTCTTATAGCCTAGGCCATCTTTATGTATAGCAACAATTCTTTTTTTTTTTGGATCCTCAGAGCTCTTTGCCATGAGGTGCCATGTTGAACTTCCAGTGACCAGTATGAGAGACTGAGAGCGATAACACCCAATTTAACACACCTGCTCCCCATTCACACCTGAGACCTTGTAATACTAATGAGTCACATGACATCGGGGAGAGAAAATAGCTAATTGGGCCCAGTTTAGGGGTGTACTCACTTTTGTTGCCAGCGGTTTAGACATTAATGGCTGTGTGTTGAGTTATTTTGAGGGGACAGCAAATTGACACTGTTATACAAGCTGTACACTCACTACTTTACATTGTAGCAAAGTGTCATTTCTTCACTGTTGTCACATGAAAAGATATAATATATTTACAAAAATGTGAGGGGTGTACTCACTTTTGTGATATACTGTATATATAGACAGTATATTTACAGTATATATACAGCATAGATTTATATAGATGCCTAAATATACAATGCACGCATGTTTACTGCATACCCTTCATACGTGTATAGCATTCCACTCTTGTGGATATATGTGAGCCAAACTTCTAAAATTCCATCCAAGCTACAAACACATTCCATACTGCTATCAAACTCAGCAACACAAGTCAGCTTCAGTGCTAGTCTGAAATATCTCTTTCTCTACATTTATACATTTTTAACCCCTCGCTGTCCGCACAAATTCCATTGCTGCAGGTCTCATTTCTTAACCTCTCGCTGCCTACATAATGCATGTGTTGCGGCAAAGCGGGTGAGCTTTAACACTCACATGTCACACACATACATCCATGGGCAGCTAAGGTTTCTGTACTGAGTGTGTGCTCACTGCATGCCCCCAGCACACTGACCGAGCTGTCATAGACAGCTCTCAGTCTCTAGTAATGATTGAGAGCCCGTGGGGCAAGTAAAACAGTCTGTGATGTTGATCAGGACCGTCTTTAATGCAGGGCAAATGGGGCAAGTGGCAGGGCCCTGGGCCCTGTCACTGTTGGGGGCCCAAAGCAGCTGCTGCCCCCTTAGCCTGCACTCGGGATACTTGCCACCTGTCCCACCGTGCTCTTGTCCCCGGCTGCATTACGGAAAGCAGAGCCGCAGTCTGGACAGCTTACACCCATTTCACTTGTTGCTTCCACTGTCCGCACATCTTTGCCTCCTGCACCTCCCCCTACCTCACTCATCAGCAGTTTCCCTGCTGCTCTCCAGCAAGACTAAGGACCATCCCCGAGGTCATAGCTCCCAACTGTCCCTGATTTCGTGGGACTGTCTCTGATTTGGAGCAATGTCCCTCCGTCCCTCATTCCTCCTCATTTGTCCCTCGTTTTGGTCTGATCCATATAGTTTTATATAAAATGCACTTTTTATCTTTTAAAAAGTGATTCCCAGTGCTAAACATTGCATCCAAATTCGAAATTGCTGCATTTGTAAATTTTAAAAGGAATAGTAGTGTTAAAAAAAGAACTTGTGGATTTCATTAACCTTTTTTTTTTTTTTTTTTTGGTTAATTCTCCTTTTAAGGGGGTGTGGCAGGGGGCTTGCATTTTCTAGTAGGTGTCCCTCACACCGGACATGTTCCTGGTGTGTCAGAATGGTACTGACTCTGTTTCTGGTGTGTCAGTATGGTACTGACTCTGTTTCTGGTGTGCCAGTATGGTACTGACTCTGCACCTGCGGACATGTTTCTGGTGTGTCAGTATGGTACTGACTCTGTTTCTGGTGTGCCAGTATGGTACTGACTCTGTTTCTGGTGTGCCAGTATGGTACTGACTCTGTTTCTGGTGTGCCAGTATGGTACTGACTCTGTTTCTGGTGTGCCAGTATGGTACTGACTCTGTTTCTGGTGTGCCAGTATGGTACTGACTCTTTCTGTGTGTCAGTATGGTACTGACTCTGTTTCTGGTGTGTCAGTATGGTACTGACTCTGCACCTGCGGACATGTTTCTGGTGTGTCAGTATGGTGCTGACTCTGTATCTGTGGGCATGTTTCTGGTGTGGAGTTGGTGTTTTCGGGTGTATTTATGGTGTGTAAGTTAGGTACCAAATTTGTGTCTGCTGACATGTTTTTGGTGCGTAAGTATGGTAATTATTGTTATTCCACAGGCATGTGTTGTAAAAAAAAAAAAGGTTGATAAAAGTCTGTAACATTCAGCAACCAATCGGTGAGCAGTAAGGATGTGCAGTAACTTCTAGCAACTAATCAGTGAGTGGTAATTATGTGGTGTAACCTCCTAGAAACCAGTCAGTGAGCTGTAAGGATGTGCAGTAACCTTTAGCAACCACTCGGTGAGTGTGAACCAGTTCTTATTGTTTACTTTATTAAAGTTTTTGAGATAAGTCTACGTGCGTGTTTATTTGTCTTTTTGGGATGTTGGGGTGGAGAGCCAAATTGCATGGTGGGGGGGGGCCCAAAAAATGTTTGCCCAGGGTCCAATCAATATTAAAGAGGGCCCTGATATTGCACGGAAGTTAGTAGACATGTGCACTGTGAAAAAATTTGTTCTTTTTCGCTTCATTCGTTTATTTTTTTTTTCGTTTTACAGGTAATTTGTTATGATTTACGCAATTTACGCAATTTGTAAATTCGTACATTCATAAATATGTAAATTCGTACATTCGTATATTCGTAAATTCGTACATTCAGAAATTTGTACATTCGCACATTCATAAATTCGTAAATTCGTAAGTTAGAAAATTCGTATATTCGTACATTTGTAAATTAGAAAATTTGGAAATTTGAAAATCCAAAAACCCGAAAATTCGAAAATCTGAAATAGTAACTAACTTTTAAATTATAGGTATTGTAATTTCCTTTCAAATTTGGCTGTTAGTGAACTTAACAAACACGAATTTATCCGAAGTTACGAATTATCCGAAATAACGAATGCTGCATCTAAACAAATGGAACGGAACAAATTAATAATAAATAACAATGATAAAAAGTTTTTATTAGCATTATTAATTCATTACGTTCCATTCGTTTGGATACGGCATTCGTTATTTCGGATAATTCGTAACTTCGGATAAATTTGTATGTGTTACATTCACTAACAGCCAAATTTGAATAGTTAGTAATAGTTAAGCTGTTATTAGTTTAATTATTATTTCAGATTTCCGAATTTCCGAATTCACAAATTTCCGAATTCACAAATTTCCGAATTCACAAATTTCCGAATTCACTAATTTCCAAATTCACTAATTTACGAATGTACGAATGTACGCATTTACGAACGTACGAATTTACAAATTTTCAAATATTCAAATTTACGAATATTCCTAAAAATTCATTTAACGGGTTTTCATTCATTCGGATGTTTCCGAATTACCGAATTTGTTGAAATTCGTTAAACAAATTTTGGAACAAATCGAATTGCACATGTCTAGTAATGATGTGCAGTAACCTCTAGCAACCTGTCAGAAGGATGTGCAGTAACCTTTAGCAACCACTCAGTGAGTGTGAACCAGTTCTTTACGTTTACTTTATCAAAGTTTTTGAGATAAGTCTACGTGCGTGTTTTTTTGTTTTTTTGGGATGTTGGGGTGGAGAGCCAAAATTGCATGGGGGGGGGAGGGCCAAATGTTTCCCAATATTAAAGACAGCCCTGATAGCACATGGAAGTTAGTATCCAGACACTGGATGCGAACAGCTCCCCTTACTATTCAGGCCTGGATTGGGGAAATAAACTTGAATCTGCCATACAAGAAAGTCATATACCGGCACAGGTGCTGTCCTGCCAAATACAATAAGGTCTGGGACAGGTGGCTCGACACCCCAGACACATGCAATGAGTAGACCTTCTCACCTGAACACATATATTGGGGGATGAGTAATTAAGTAATACCTCAAGTCACATGCAAGAACCACACCATACTGTAAATTGATAAATGATCAAGAGAGTCTTCAGTGCAGGCTGTTGGAATACAAACTGATAAATATGACTTGTCACTAGACGTAAAGATAGACTACATTGTGCAATGGACACCTAGGATAATTCACCTGTTTGTGTTTAATTTGTATCCTTCTATTGTACTACATGACATGTACCATGCCTATATGTTTTACTTACAAATAAACTTGTTTTTTGGAAAAAGAAAAAAGATGGCCCTGATGTTGTTAGCAATCATTCAGCTTACAATCCTTTCTATAAAGCAGATTTAAAGCGGTAGTAAACTCTGTTACACCACTTGTACATACAGGTAAGCCTATAATAAGGCTTACCTTTAGGTACTGTGAATATCACTTAAACTTGCACAGTTTAGGAGATATTCAGAGTGCATGGAGCCAGTGACATGTCACCGGCCCATGCACTTTGAAGGTTCCGCTTACCGCACTGGACCTTTAGAGCCCGTGCCGGAAACGGCAGCTCTCCCGCGCATGCAAGGGAGTGACGTCATCGCGTCCCCCTTCACACATGTACCCAGAGGCCGCGAACCCGGAAGGAAGACTGGGGAAGATGTCAGCTCTCTCAACAGTGACATTGCGGCACTGGAGGGCTTTATTCTAAGGCTGGCCATACATTATATAATTTTCTTGTACAACTTTCCTTTAGATTTACCAAAACCATATAATAGGAGGTCAAACCTTAACACTTTCAATTTGTATGCAATCAGGCAGGCCCTTGCACTACATGGTTGAAGGTAAATCTAAAGAAAATTGAACAAGAAAATTGTATGGTGTATGGCCAGCTTAAGGTAAGTTTCTCATAATGTGCTAGTATGCGATGAATACTAGCACATTATGTCATTGCCTTGCAGGGAATTTTTTTTGTTACCAGCAGCTGCAGGTTTACTACCGCTTTAAAGCAGAACTCCAATTATGGGGCACCCGCTCTATTACCTGCCCCCCACCGACAAACAACCCCCCACAATAACGTTTAACAATTTCCAGGACATATACCTTTTAATCCAGTGGTCTTCACACAGCCACATAATGAGCCAAGGTTTTTCTTACTTCTCTTTTTAGGTATGACAGTAGGTATTTCTCTCTTCTGCATTGACCAGTGTTCACATTATGTCTGAGCATCATTCCATAGTGAGCACAGGCTGTGATGAAGCATGCCTACAGTGCCTTGAAAAAGTATTCACACCCCTTGAAATTTTCCACATTTTGTCATGTTACAGCCAAAAACGTCAATGTAGTTTATTGGGATTTTATGTGATGGACCAACACAAAGTGGCACATAATTGTGAAGTGGACGGAAGGAAAATGATTTTCATAATTCTTTACAAATAAATATGTGAAAAGTGTGGCGTGCATTTGTATTCAGCCCCCTTTACTCTGATACCCCTAACTAAAATCTAGTGGAACCAATTGCCTTCAGTTTTGCCTGAAGAAGGAGGCAGCGCCTTGGAAATGCATCAGAAACGCGTTGCTGCCCGCCTCCATCCTATTTTGGTCTCTTGCTAGCTCTGTGAGAGCTGGAGTCACTGCCGGTTATATACCTCCATACGGCGGGTCTGAGCTTATCCCCACAGCGGTCTTCTCATCCCTTGTGGCGGCTGACTGCTTGATTGGTGATCTACATTCACAATGTGTGCAGCTTACAAGATACTTTAATGTAAGTGTATCTGAATAAAGTGTTACTTGCTTTTACTATCACACAGACCCAGGCACCTCCCATTTCAACTCCCCTTTCCTGCTGAGGATCTGCCGGTGACTGTGTGTGCAATCCCCATCCATCCTGTGGACTTCTTGATATTCCTTACTACTATGGACTGTATGGACTAATTCTTATTAATTCATTTTGGGTATATCTTGTTGTTTCTCTCCCCCCTCCCTGTTATAGATCCCTTATGGTCCACCTTATAGCTGCCAGTGAGCACTGACTTACACACTGCCTGTCAGTTCTGTGTGATATATTGCTCCAATTGCCTTCGGAAGTCACCTAATTAGTAAATAGAGTCCACCTGTGTGTAATTTGATCTCAGTATAGATGCAGCTGTTTTGTGAAGCCCTTAGAGCATGCATGTCCGGCCCGCGGGGCAATTGCGGCCCACGTTCCGGTTTTGAGCGGTCCGCCTGGTTATTTGGACCTGTATATCTTTTGTGGCCCCCAACGATATCCCAGCGCCGGGGGCCACAAAAGATATATATGCTGGCTGCCTTGGAGGGGACAGGGAGGAGGCGGGACGAATGTCGTACACACAGGAGAATCTCCTGTTTACACGGCAGCCTCTGTAATAGGAAGTCCCATCTCCTGCGCTGCCATTGGATGACTGTTCTGTCCATTATAGGAGGTGGGACTTTGTATTAAAGAGGCTGCCGAGAAAACAGGAGTTTTTCCTGTATGTAATCTTTTGACGCTCATCCCGCCTCCTCCCTGTCCCCTCCAAGGCTGCAGATGGATGGGTGTTGGAAGGCAACATGATTTAATATCATATTTCTGGAGTTTCTTTTTGGTTGATACAACCAAGCCTTTGCTTTTATAGGGGGTGGTCTGGAATGTCTTTGTAGCTTATCTGAAAGAAGAGACCAGGCCTCCACCAAGGCTCCGGACCGTCTGTTGTTATAAAGCAATCTTAAAAGAGAGCTATGGCTGCCAGGATGATTGATGACAGTGGGTGACAAAGATCAAAAGATCAACAGGCACCTAGAGATGATACATGGACAATGCTGCTCCTAGAGGCCAATACAGCATATATTAAAAATACTACCTCTTGGCAATATCTAATTGGACAGGAGGCTAGTGGCGGTGGTTACGAATGGGTCTGAATGAATGTATAAAAAGGGCACACAGGAGGGAATTCGCCCTTTTTTCACTGATGGTTCTGAGCCTCATGGCTATCCCTCTTTTTGCCACCTAAGCCTAGCCGACAATACAAAACCTTGAGGAAAGCATTGTGATAAGTATCTTTGATATTCTTGTATTATATGTTCTGTTGGTATATGCTTTGTAAAATCTTTCTTTAGTATTTTTATGTTAGCGTTTCCTATTTTCTTGGGAAATAAATAAGACTTTGTTTTATTAAGCAGCGTGCTTGATTTCATAGCTAACCTTATATTATAGTGATATCAACAGTAACATGTGATCAGAGTTTTAATAGACTAGCTAACTAGGGGAATAGACAAGGTAATATATAGGTGCAATAAATAGAGGGGATCCGTAACCACCCTCGAATAATATTTATTGTACCAATTACTTCAATGGGCATCAATCAGGCTGCACTGATGGCAATGGTGGGTGCTGCATTCCTGGCAATGGTGGGTGCTGCATTCCTGGCAATGGTGGGTGCTGCATTCATGGCACTTGTGAGGCTGCAGATGGGCACTGACCTTCATTTTGCTTCACAGTTCTTTTTATTTAAAATTTAAGTTTTTTTTCCTGAAACTTAAAGTTTTTAAGTTTTTTTTCCTGAAACTCCCCTCTTAAAGTGAAGGTGTGTGTTATATGCCAATAAATGTGGTATATCCAAATAACATGCCCAAGCTCATCTATTTACTCACACACAGCCACAAAGGCAAGAGAATTCTTGTTGGGCAGTGTATTAGTGCTCGGATGAACACACTTAGACCGAATTTTAATGGTTCAAAGAATGTCAGGCAAAATGGTTGGCCCCTACGCATGTTCACTTCATCAAATCTGGCCCTCTTTGAAAAGTTTGGACACCCCTGCCTTAAAGGCTTGTTAGAGAACCTTACTGAGCAAACTGGATCATGAAGGCTAAGGAACACACCAGACAGGTCAGGAATAAAGTTGTGGAGAAGTTTAAAGCAGGGTTAGGTTATAAAAAAAATATCTCAAGCTTTGAACATCTCGTAGAGCACTGTTCAATCCATCATCAGAAAATGGAAAAAGTATGACACAACTGCAAACCTACCAAGACATGGCCGTCCACCTAAACTGACCGGCCGGGCAAGGAGAGCATTCATCAGAGAAGCAGCCAAGAGGCCCACGGTAAATCTGGAGGATCTGCAGAGATCCACAGCTCAGGTGGGAGAATCTGTCCACAGGACAACTATTAGTTGTACACTCCACAAATCTGGCCTTTATGAAAGAGTGTCAATAAGAAAGACATTGCTGAAAGTCCCGTATGCAGTTTGCGAGAAGCCATGACACAGCAAACATGTGGAAGAAGGTGCTCTGGTCAGATGAGACCAAAATTTAACTTTTTGTCCTAAAGGCAACAAGCTGTGTGGCAGAAAACTAACACTGCACATCACCCTGAACACACCATCCCCACCGTGAAACATGGTGGTGGCAGCATCATGTTGTGGGGATGCTTTTCTTCAGCAGGGACAGAAAAGCTGGTCAGAGTTGATGGGAAGATGGATGGAGCCAAATACAGGGCAATCTTAGAAGAAAACCTGTTAGAGTCTGCCAAAGACTGGGGCGGAGGTTTACCTTCCAGCACAACGACCCTAAACCTACTGCCAGAGCTACAATGGAATGGTTTAGATCCAAGCATATTCATGTGTTAGAATGGCCCAGTTAAAGTCCAGACCTAAATCCAATTGAGAATCTGTGGCAATACTTGAAAATTGCTGTTCACAGACTCTCTCCATCCAATCTGACATAGCTTGAGCTATTTTGCAAAGAAAAATGGGCAAAAATGTCCCTCTCTAGATGTGCAAAACTAGTAGAGACATCCCCAAAAAGACTTGCAGCAAAAGGTGGTTCTACAAAGTATTGACTCAGGGGGGCGCTATACAAAGGCCCCCCACACTTTTCACATTTATTTGTATAAAAAAAATTGAAAACCATTTATCATTTTCCTTCCACTTCACAATTATGTGCCACTTTGTGTTGGACTATCACATAAAATCCCAATAAAATACATTTACATTTTTGGTTGTAACATGAACAAATGTGGAAAATGTCAAGGGGTATGAATACCTTTTCAAGGCACTGTAGATGTATCATTGATGACATCACAGAAGAGGACTTCCGCTTAAAGCCCCACTGTAAAAAACTGCAAGCAGACAGGCTCTTATTGCAGAAGAGACATGCAGTGTTCCTTCTGCAATAAAATAAACTTGCCTGCCTGCTCAGTCTTCTTTGGAATGTACACTGCACTGCGCGAACACAGCTCAGTTTACATTCTGCCACAGGACCTGTGCACTGGAATGACTGCACTCCTGCAAATGCGCAGGAGTGACATCATCCCGAGTCAGCCAATGAAAATGGCCAAAGACTGGCATGCAGCAGAAGACTGGCATTGGCAAAAGATACAGATCATTGAAGGAAAGGTGCAATCTAAATGTGATTTAACAATGGAGGAGGATTTGGAGGACAGCTCTGGAGAGTGCTTAAAGCGTACATCCAAATCAATTGGTGGAGGGGGGATTATGGTGTGGGGTTGTTTTTCAGGGGTTGGGCTTGGCCCCTTAGTTCAAGTGAAGGGAACTCTTAAGGTGTCAGCATACCAAGACATTTTGGACAATTTCATGCTCCCAACTTTGTGGGAACAGTTTGGGGATGACCCCTTCCTGTTCCAACATGAGTGCGCACCAGTGCACAAAGCAAGGTCCATAAAGACATGGATGAATGAGTTTGGGGTATTCTGAATCACAAACCGAGTCAGAATTTTTTTTAAAAAAGTTGCTCGTCTTTCAAAGCGCTCGTTAACCGCATTACTCGTTAACCAAGGTTCCACTTATATGTGAGATAAAGGGCTACTTTCATACTGAGGCAGACGTCGGCAGTAAAGCGGCGCTATTTTTAGCGCCGCCTTACTGTCGTTTTAGCGGTGCTATTCGGCCGATAGCGGCCGAAAAGGGCTAAAATTGCCCGCAGCGGCGCTTTACTGGCGGGTTTGCGGCGCTGCCCCATTGTTTTCAATGGGAAGGGGCGCTTTAGGAGCAGTGAATACACCGCTCCCATAGCACTGCAAAGATGTGGCTTGCAGGACTTTTTTTTTTTACCGTCCTGCAAGTGCACCGCTCCAGTGTGAAAGCCGAGGCCTTTCACACTGGAGACACAGGAGAGGCGCTTTACGGGCGCTATTTTTAGCGCTGTAGCGCCTGTAAAGCGCCTCAGTGTGAAAGTAGCCTAACACAACAAAATAATTGAACAAAAGTAAACATTGCACTAATTTAAGTATTAAGGAATGAACAAAGTCCAATAAGTGATCTAAATGATCCAATTTGATCAACAATGGGTTATGCAATTTGATGGTATCCAGTGATACCTTCCACCAAGTGACATCACCAATGTTTAGTCAAGGTGTACTCTTACCCGCATGGTGGACCCTCTAATTATGGAAGGTCAATGATATATCTGCTGATAAGGCATCCAAAAGGATATGGTGCAGGCAATCCACGTCTCTCCAGCCGTTTCTCCCGCACTAGGAATGAACCATTATGGCAGCCCAGCAGTACCCAAAAATGAATAAAACAAGGGGTCAAGGGGTCTCTGATAGTGTAAAACCTTTGAGGTATTTATTGGCAAATAAACAGACTCTAAAGTGCATACGATAAAAAGTGCTGCAGCAAGCATGAAAGCTAAAAGCTAACAGAGTTAAAAAAAATTGTGATGAAGTAGGTTGGTGTTTCCTTGCCCGACCGGTTTCGTCATGATAGGAACTCTCTCCTGGTGTGACCTTGGCTTTCCTTTGGCTTTTCATTCATTGGTCTGCTGCTTACTTTGTTGCCAGTCTCATCACACTCAGATATTGGCGGTGGGACGTGCAGCAGAGCAGTACATAGTAAAAAAATGATCTCAACTTCACTTTGGCAGCTATGCACTATTGACTTAGGAGAAAACCTTGTATACAATGCACTGAGTGCATAGCGGACAGATTATTTCCACATCACTAGCGGTGCTGGCTTTAAAGTAAGCCTGTCTGTTGGGAAAAGCAACCTAATTGACAAAGTCGTAACCTTGTGGTACCCGCAAGTACACTTATTAATCTTCAGATTCACAACCATGTGCTTCATGATCCTTCAGGATTTGTGCAACACACATTACAAGGGGTCTGCATTTCTGCCCCTATCATTTGAGCTAAGTGTGTTAGCAGGTGTAGTCCCCCCCTTAAGTTCTGCCCCTCCTGTAGTGAAGTCATGGGTGGGATTGGTACCCATCTATATGTCAGAGTCTGCACAGAGCCCCCCCCCTTACATCACAGTCTGCACAGAGCCCCCCCCCCCTTACATCACAGTCTGCACAGAGCCCCCCCTTACATCAGAGTCTGCACAGAATTTCCACTTACACTGTAAGGGGGAGCTCTGTGGACTCTAATGTAAAGGGGAATCCTGATTTAAGGGGGGATCTGATGTAAGGGGTGTTCTGGGAACCTTGATTGAAGGGGGAATGCTGTGACTCTAGTGTAAAGGGGGTCTCTGCTCACCAAAGCCTGCCCCCCCACCGATAACATACACCCCACATATACTATTAGCCCCCACTAATTATATATAGCCCAGGTACAATACTGACACCCCATTCATAATATACACCCCACATGTGATACGGACACCCCGCTGATTATATACACCCCCCATCACTGTCCCACCCCCAATTGTGGCCCCCACACTCACCTCGTCTTTGAGTTCGGTGCCCCCCAGTAGTTGATAAGGGATTGGAAGCCTCCAGTACGCAGGTTGCTCAGCAGCTGGGAGAAGCGCGTGGCCCCCGGGGTGATGCGAGTCTCCGGAGGGGCCCAGCAGGTGGGTGAGTGACAGGTGAGAAAACTGGAGCACTCAAAATCTGGTGCAACTCTGCATAGAAACCAACCATCTTCCTGATTTTTTCTGTCAAAGCATAATTGAACAAGCTGAAGTTAGAAGCTGATTGGCTACCATGCAGAGATGCACCAGATTCTGCGTGCTCCAGTTTTAGTAAATCAACCCCAGTATGTTACTCTCTCTAGGTAATTTATGATGGCCCTTATCTCTCCTAATGGTCATTAATGCCTTCCTGGAATAGTCCTCCTCTGAAGTTTGATGGACAAGGTGTTTTTAATTGTGTGATTCTTCTGAGCTTCTCCGTAGGATTACAAATGATGATTGTTTGTTAATGTAATGTGTGAACTATTTGCATTTTGTATGTTTGTGTCACTATTTTTATATATTTTATTTATATTGATAGCTTTACAGCACTCCGGAAGAAGCCATATTTTGGTGAAACGTGTAAAGCTGAAGTCGCTGCACCATTGCTCAAGCCGCACGTTCTTCTGTGATGGTTTTAACAGTTATACCTCTATGGTGTTTCAATGTTTTGTGAACATAATAATATAGTCTTTTATACATTATAAATTAGTCTTTCTCAACGAAAATTAGAGAATGGAAATGGGACTTTAAATGAAACGTGATTGTGGATATGGATAATGAATGTAAATAAATTTAAATTAAATTTTGATTTAATTTGATGTCATTAACCCCTAGGGGTTGTCCATGTTTTTAAACCATAAACAAATGAAATAAATTAGAATGCGGATATAATCAAAAAGATTAGTATATTTGTAATGATAATCAAAAAATGTAATGCAAACAAATCAATGGACATAAATTGATGCAATTCTTACAAAGAAATACATGAATCATAAATTTACCAATCAAAGTGACGTAAATCCCATGATATGAAGACAGTTTGTCCCGGACCACAAAAAATCCCCTTGCTGGAGTTTTGCCCAATTTATGGGCTAATCTGTAAGTCATTTTCAATTAAGCGGTTGTTTCCAATATTTTCTCTCTATTCAGAAGGCTTTACATATATTAATATTCATCCTATTCTATTGATTTTTCAGTAAATACGTGCATCCCACTCCTGATGACTGGCAGAAAGCCAAGAAACGCGTTGGGTTTTAAACTAAGGATGCCGAGCGAAGCCTATCTTAATCATGAATTCAATTAATACTATTTTCCCGAATCTGTATTCATATCATCATGTGATTTGTCATTTTGATTGGTAAATGATTCATGTATTTCTTTGTAAGAATTGCATCAAATTTATGTCAATTGATTTGTTTGCATTTCATTTTTTGATTATCATTACAAATATACTAATCTTTTTGATTTATATCTGCATTCTAATTTATTTCATTTGTTTATGCTTTAAAAATCATGGACCGCTCCTAGGGGTTAATCACATTAAATTAAATTAAATCAAAATTAATTTAATTTATTTACATTCATTATCCATATCCAAAATGACGTTTCATTTAAAGTCCCATTTCCGTTCTCTAATTTTCTATAAAATAACCAGGGATGGAAGCATGCCATTGATACATCAAGGTTGCGACGGGTCACTTCTTTTAAATTGGTCTTTCTCAACCTTTTCAACACAAAGGAACCCTTGAAAATAACGTTCCGGGCTCGGGGAACCCCTACTAAAAATGACTATATCTACAACTCATGATACATTAGTGTGGTCATTGGGAGGAATTTCCCCCCTTATAGATAGCTAAAAAGATCAACAATGTCAGTGGAAACTTATTTGTCATTGCTCAAGGAACCCCTAGCAACCCCTGAAGGAACACTAAGGTTCCATGGAACGCTGGTTGAGAAACCTTGTACTAAATGCTCAATTGTTGCGTATTATTTTTTGGCACCTTGAAAATCCCCTATCTCTTTTTATAGTTTTGGAATTTGTTCGTTCTTTCGGGATGTGGTGCCCTTGATCCCCTGCCTACCTGCTGGTTTTGATATAAATTGTCAATTCTACAAATACTAGAACTTTTTGTACTTCTTTTTTTCCCCCGAGGTACAAAGACTTTTATTAGTGGTGAAAATGTACACATTTTGTATACAACACAGAAGCTTGTAGCGCCCTTGACATTAATGATTGTTCATGCAGTGAGACATAATATCTTATTATGCATGGAATGCAGGTAAGCATCCATCTGTGCTGGCGGTAGTGATTTGTACATTCCCCGCATTAGTCTTAAGGGCAACCGATCGCTGGAAGGCATGTCAGGCCATATGGGAACAGGGGCAGCTTCAGGTGAAAACTGCAGGTAGGATGGCCATAATATCCCAGACAGGTTTCCCTTGTATCCAGGCCTCGCCGCAGAAGAATCTAACTTATTCTCGGCATGTTTCAGTCCGTTAATATATTCACATAAATTAAAATAACGACAGCATTCTAATGAGATTTTTCCGAACAACTTGAACTTGTCACGTCAAGAGCAGAAACATCTTAGTCTCCGTAATGAAGGAACTTCTCCGTCCGAACTATTCTCCTGGTGCACAGGGTAGAATAATAATATCACGACGACGGAGAGGAAAGGAAAACAGTTGATTTTCTTCCTGACTAGCGCTCATTTTTCTTTTGACATTCAGTAACAAAATGCACAGCACAGAGTGACTTTGTTCCTTCCAGAATAATAATTAGTACATGTGTTTTTTGGTGATATGGCTATTTGGGTTCTAATCAGAGGAGTAACTAGAATCTTCAGGGCCCCCGGTGCAGGAAACCATGAAGGGCCCCCCTGACCCCGTCCCGGGGGCCCTTGCCACTGATCCAGGGCCCTTTACTCCCATCGTGGGGTCCTTTTTTGCGGTCCCACAGCAGGACCCTTTCACGTGTTCTGCAGTGGGACCCCTTCCGGCATAGTTGTCAACTTTTCCCCCAAAAATTTCAGGGACACCTTTTTTATTTTCTGTCTGTTCAGCCAGCCATTGTAGGCAGAGAATTTATCTTAAATAGGGGTGGGCAATTTAAAATGCGTGTGGTTCACCCCCCCAGAATGCCTCGAACCTCTAATCACGCCTCTATACCCCCTGCACATCTCTGCGCCTCTCAAAAACCCCTTACCTCTAGCACACTTCCATACCACCCCCAGCACATTTCTGTACCCCTTTGCACATTGCTGCACCTCCTACACATACCTCCTACACCTCCTAGCATCCTCTGTACCCCCCCCCAGCACACCTCTGTGCCCCCCACATACCTCTGCACCTCCTAGAATCCTCTTTACTCCCCAAGTTTGCTTCCATACTCCCATCAAGCTTTTGTAACCCCCAGCACACATAGCTGTACCCCTTTGCACATTGCTGCAAGCCCCCCCCCCCAGCACATTGCTGTACCCCTTTGCACGTTGCTGCACCTCCTACACACACCTCTGCACCTCCTAGCATCCCCCGTACCCCCCCAGCACATTTCTGCACCTCCTAGAATCCTCTTTACTCCCCAAGTTTGCTTCCATACGCCCAGCAAGCTTTTGTGACCCCCCAACACACCTCCCACACACACACACACCTCTGCACCTCCCAGCATCCTTTGTATGGCCAATCGGTCTGCCAGTATGAAAGGGGCCAAACACATTTCACCCTGCACTTCTGGCTGTGGGGTCAGAAGGGCACAGGCAGGTATCGGCTTCACCCTTTAGTGTACATGCAGAGCGACTCGCTTGTATACTGAAGCCGGTACCTGCCCAGGTTAGAGTGCAGGGGGAGATACCGGGTCTTGGCCCCCCCCCACAATGGCAGAACGCCAGGGCCTAATCGCAAGTGTGACTGCTGCGACCCTGGTAGTTCCACCACTGTTTATAATGCTGCTATGTACCCTTGCTGCTAGAAGAGTTGCATTTCATTCATGTTGCTCCTCTTCATTTTTTTTAAAGTTCTTCTCTAAGATTATTAGGAGTCAAAGCAGCCTTGATCGGTCTGAGTCCTTCCCCAGCTTTGACAAAAGGGGGGTTGATTTACTAAAGGCAAACAGACTGTGCACTCTGCAAGTGCAGCTGCTCCAGAGCTTAGTAAATGAGCAGAAGCTCTACTGACTTCCATCATCCAATCATGTGCAATCAAAAATGCTGTGTTTTTTTTTTCTTAACATGTATTCTTGTCAAAGTGAAGATTTACCTCATTTACCAAGCTCTGGAGCAACTGCACTTTGCAAAGTGCACAGTCTATTTGCCTTTAGTAAATAAACCCCATGGAGTACTGGATGAAATGTTACTACTGGTTCATGGGACTAGAACTTTTTTCAGTTTGTAAGGTATTACAATATTCAATGGCAAAATAACACAAATTTATAAAAATAATGGAACATATTTTATTAATGCAACATCTTTACATAAAACACTATTCTGGCATTGTGTAACAATCTCCTGGTGACACAAAAATCTATAATATCCATTTACCCACTGGCAGGGTTAAGCAAAATGCAGTATGCGTATCAACTGTAGAATTTCCTTGACAGTGTACCGTCTGCCAGGGAAACTGACGCATTTCAATTTGTTTCTTGCAAATCTTCATCGGGGGAAAGGGTATTGGGGAATAACCATATGTCATCTCTGCATGCAAGGAAGAACAATTAAAAAGGGACCACATGAGAATATGACCGATCCTGAATGGAAATAAAACTCTTCATGGCTAGTAGGCAGACAAATTATGCCTGAACTTCCAAAGAGTTCTAACAGTTTCAAACTCTTTGGAGTGGGGACTTAACCATCACTAAGGAGAACCTTGAAACTACTGCCATCAGCATACAGTTCCAGGTTGGACACCAAAAAGTTGGTTTCCATAGAACTTCTTGAAATATTTAATACTCCACTCTACCGGTATATATCTTCCAGCTGCTTCCACATTTCAGTTAAAGTATATGTGAACCCTTACCTAGTAAAACAACCCGTTCAGTTTAAAGTAGAAATAAAAGGCAACAAAAAAATGTGAGGGGTGTACTCACTTTTGTAAGATACTGTGTAATATATAAAATTACACAGTACCTTACAAAAGTGAGTACACCCCTCACATTTTTTTAAATATTTTGTTATATCTTTTCATGTGACAAC
Organism: Lithobates clamitans; assembly: GCA_037952925.1. Taxonomy (NCBI): domain Eukaryota; kingdom Metazoa; phylum Chordata; class Amphibia; order Anura; family Ranidae; genus Lithobates; species Lithobates clamitans. Next base: position 84,593 of record JBBGZY010003584.1, read on the forward strand.
ACTGAAGAAATGACACTTTCCTACAATGTAAAGTAGTGAGTGTACAGCTTGTATAACAGTGTAAATTTGCTGTCCCCTCAAAACAACTCAACACACAGCCATTAATTTCTAAACCGCTGGCTCAAAAGTGAGTACACCCCTAAGTGAAAATGTCCAAATTGGGCCAAATTAGCCATTTTCCCTCCCCGGTGTCATGTGACTCATTAGTGTCACAAGGTCTCAGGTGTGAATGGGGAGCAGGTGTGTTAAATTTGGTGTAATGCCCCGTACACACGGTCGGATTTTCCGATGGAAAATGTCTGATCAGAGCGTGTTGTCGGAAATTCCGACCGTGTGTGGGCTCCATCGGACATTTTCCATCGGATTTTCCGACACACAAAGTTGGAGAGCAGGAGATAAAATTTTCCGACAATAAAATCCGTTGTCGGAAATTCCGATCGTGTGTACACAAATCCGACGGACAAAGTGCCACGCATGCTCAGAATAAATAAAGAGATGAAAGCTATTGGCCACTGCCCCGTTTATAGTCCCAACGTACGTGTTTTACGTCACCGCGTTTAGAACGATCGGTTTTTCCGACAACTTTGTGCGACCGTGTGTAGACAAAACAAGTTTGAGCCAACATCCGTCGGAAAAAATCCTAGGATTTTGTTGTCGGAATGTCCGAACAAAGTCCGACCGTGTGTATGCCCTAATATCGCTCTCACTCATACTGGTCACTGGAAGTTCAACATGACACCACATGGCAAAAAACTCTCTGAGGATCTGAAAAAAAGAATTGTTGCTCTACATAATGATAGCCTAGGCTATAAGAAGATTGCCGGGACCCTGAAACTGAGCTGCAGCACGGTGGTCAAGACCATACAGCAGTTTACATGCATAAAAAATTGTGTAGCGCTAGGACAACACACTGTCTTAAAACCAGTAAGTTGAAAAGGCCTAAACATGAATAGTAATAAACACAAATAAATGTATCATATATAATTCAAATAGGCAAACAGTGAATTACTCCCCAAAAGTGAAGTAAGGAGCACCTTCACCAAAATGCAGCAAAAAAATGATGATGATGAAAAATATTATTCTAAAGTCAATTAAAAAAAGTCTCATTAATATAATGAATCTTCATATCACACCACTGTGTCTTGTCAAAACATGCAGTGCCCTTGGATGTTTAAGATGGGAGCTTACCGGAGGGTTTGAACCCAAAGCAGCATATGCTGTGAGGGTCAAACCAGCTTGTATTGCACCCTGGCAATGGTGGGAAAATCTCAGCAGTCTGATGATATGGACGAAGCTGATCCAAAAAACGTATCTTCTCCACCGATATTAATGGATCTCACCCAAAAGGTTCATAAGGGTAAAGAAAGGGGGGACTACATAGTGTGATACTGTAGACACCGTAATTTATTAAAAATCAAAGAAATACACTTACATGAAGAAGTAGATAAAAAAGCGCTTGTGTATAAAAGGGCGGTAGTGGAGTCCTCCCGACGCGTTTCGTCTTAATAGACTTCGTCTTGGGGTGCCCTCCACTACAGCCCAACTCCCTAATATAGGGACTGTATTCATCTTGATGTGACTCCAGCCCGTTCAATTCAGAAAACAGCAACTTCCGGGTTGTCCAAGATGGCGGACCGGCGTGCGTTCCAGACCTCGTTTTAGTGGGTATGTTCATGCGTTCCACCTTCCAAACCGGAAGTCTGATATTCCCTATATACCCTGAAAGTCTTAGCCTTATTGTAATGTAATTATGAAAGTGTCTAAGAATTGGAATGTTTCATGATTTAAGAGAATAAACAATGATACTTAATTCAAGAGAATAGAAAATGAGAATAAAAAATGACGATCAGTGTCCGCCGTATGGATCTGCGAGATCTCGACAGGTCTCGCGATGTGACGCCATGGCGTCACGCCGTTAAGACGGAAATACTCATAAAGAGTACCTCGCTTGCGTTCCACTTGCGGTTAACCACAACCTCACGGACCTAACGCGAGATGTGACGCTGTAACGTCACAGCGCAAATCCGGAAGTAAACATGTGGATTAATCCCAAACATCTTACTGGTCGAGGTCAGCAGTAAAAAATATAAAGAGTATTAACTATAACATGTGTGTCAGTTACTAAGTGGTTCATCTAATGACATGCACCTTAAGGGGGCGGTATAATGATGGTATAAGTGACCAGATAAAGCACAGTGACATGTCTATTATTAATATGACTTAAAGGAAACGGAAAATGTATATTTGTAACCCCATATATTTGGAAAAAAAAGAATTCAAAGAGCTGGATTCACATACACTTGGTAATTATTACATGTGTGGCCAGTACAACTTTTACAGAAGGACATAGCCATATGTGAATACAACCAAAAACCAAAATTATGAAACATGAAAACGTAAAAACATAACATATATAGATATATATCATAATGGACCGACATTGTGTCTCTCATGATTCATCTAGGAAGGCGTTAACATCAACTTCTACATTAAGTCCTAAGGGAGCAAAAGTCTGCAACTCGTAAGCCCAGAACATTTCGAGGCGGGATACTCCCCTTGTTTTGGCACCACCCCTCCAGGGTGGTGTGTATTTATCAATAATGATAAACTGTGACCCCTCAGGATTCCCCCCGTGGAATTCCTTAAAATGTCTCGGGACCGTATGTTTAGGGTCCCTATTTTTAATCAAGGAAATATGTTCACCCACCCTAATAGAAAATGTCCTTGTAGTACGGCCTATATACTGTTTCTGGCATGGACAAGTTATGAGATACACCACAAATTTCGTGCTGCATGTACAGAAAGACTTTATGGCGTATCTCCTTCTCGTCACTGTAGAGGTAAATTCAGAAACCTTACGTGTTCTGATACTGTTATGCTGGCATACCTGACATTTCCTGCATGGAAAAAAGCCTATCCAATCATGAAAAAACATGGGGCGGGTGGGAGGGTTTATAATGTTGGGGGCTATCTGTCCTTTTAAGGAGGGTACACCTCTGAAGATAACATTTGCTTCTTCTGGGATAAGTGAGCCCAGAATACTATCCTGTTTCAGGACACCCCAATGCTTCCTCATGATGTTTTTGATCTGTCTATGTTGTGTTGAGAAGGCGGTTAATAAGGCCCACCTAAACTTCCCATCAGGTTCTCTTTTGGGCTTGACTTCTAATAATGACTTCCTATCAACATTGATAGTTTTTTGAATTTCCAGGTTTAGGTCATCAGTATCATAACCCTTATCTTCGAGCCTGGATTTCAAAATCATAGCCTGTTCAAGAAAAGTCTCCTCTTCAGTGCAATTACGTCGGAGCCTAAGAAACTGGCTCCGAGGTACCGCATTTAACCACGAGACATGATGACAACTATCAACTGGTATAAAACCATTACGGTCTGTCGGTTTGAAATATGTACTGAATCTAAATTCATTATTGATGATCTGTATCTTTAAATCTAAAAAATGTATTTGAGTTTTACTGGCTTGATAGGACAAGGATATACCCCTGTCGTTGGTATTTAGACTCACGAAAAACTCTTCCAATGATTCCATGGTGCCGTTCCATAGGAGAAGGATGTCGTCTATGTATCTAGTCCACAAAACCAAAGACTTGGCTTCGTGGACATAGACGACATCCTCCTCCCACTTGGCCATGAATAGATTCGCGAGACTAGGCGCGAATTTGGCCCCCATGGCCACTCCCCGTTGTTGGAGATAAAAATTGTGGTTAAACCAAAAATAGTTGTGTTTTGCCGCGAATTCAAGTAATTCGACAAGGTACTCACATTGGAAAGGGGCCAAGGAATGTTCCTGCGACAGAAAATGTTTAACAGCATCGATACCTTTGTCGTGTGGTATGCACGTGTACAATGATGCCACGTCAGCCGTGGCTATAATGTAACCCTCCTGTAGAGGGGTATTCTCGAGGAGTCTAATCGTAGAGCTGGTATCCTTTAGATATGAAGGTGTTTTCTTAACCAGAGGCTGTAGGAAAAAATCTATATATTTGCCTACTCTGGCAGTAATGGAGTTTATGCCACTTACAATTGGCCTACCAGGGGGGCAAACTGGATCCTTATGGACTTTAGGCAAATAATAAATAGTGGGGATACGCGGTGCTGTGGGGATCAGAAAATCTCTCTCTTTCTTATTCAGGATCTTTAATTCATATCCCTTTGAAACCAATTGGTCTAATTTTTGTTTATATTTATGCGTGGGATTACTAGGTAATAACTGATAAGTACCAGGTTCACTCAAAATGCGAAGCATTTCTGCTTCATATTGGCACTTGTCCAAAATAACTATCCCCCCCCCTTTATCTGCTGGACGGACCACCAGCTCTTTGCGCGCACACAAAGAATCCAAACCTTCTCTTAACAATGGAGGATGGTGGATGCGTTTAATTGGAAGTCTGGCTAAATCATGTAGGACAAGGTCCCTAAAGATTTTCACGGCCGGCGCCGTGGGGACTGGGGGAGAAAAAAGGGAGGGATTGGATAGGCCGGAATGAACCGTTCCTGATGTAGATGCTGGGTAATCCGTGCGAATCGGATTAGATACCAAATACCTTTGTATGTTGACCTTACGAATGTATTTATGGACATCCATAAACGTGTGGAACTTGTTAAGTTTTTTTGGGGGGGCATATTTAAGCCCCTTATCTAATAGAGATAATTCTGCTTCTGTGAGGGTTTGAGAGCTCAAATTGTAGACACCTTGGCCTTTTACAGTCTTTGCCTTTTTTCTTCTTTGTACTCTCCTCCCCCCTCTGCATCCTCTCTTTGATTTAGGCCTCGTTTTCTTGAGTGTGGAGCCTCGCGAAAAAACTGATTCCCATGTGTGTAGGAATTGTGTATATATGGAGATTGATCATAGTCATCTCTCCTACGTTCTGGGCTATAAATCTCCCTAAGAGGTGAGAACCTATTTTGGGTGCGTATAGGGGAGGGGTAATGATGGTACAAGTCTTCTCTTTGTTGAAAATCCTGATCTGATCTATGATGTCTAGGGGAAGGGTGGTATGAACCATGATGGAAATTGGTGTCAGAATACGGTGCCCTATTATGGGTATTACCTCTACCACCCCTCTTCCCTCTCGTATTTTGTCTACCCCTGTGGGGTGTCCCAGGGTTATAATGTTGCACACGTGGTTGTGAAACATGGGATACCCCACCACGTTTGGTTCCACCTCTCTGTGGACCCCGGCCCTGCAAATGGACATCCCTGGGTTGAGATTGTACAATGGTAATGTTCCCATTAGAGGGACCACTAGTAGAGATTGCGTCAACCGTGGTATCAGAGGAAACTTCCATGGGTGGGGCAACCTGTAATAGTTTTTGCCAACCAAATACTGTATGGTCCTTATAGTCGCCCACGTCTCTAGAATATTTCTTTTGTTTTTTTATCTTTTGGTCACGTTCTTCTTTCTCTAAATGGGCCAAAAGGTTAGAGGAAAGGGACTTATACTCTTGAGAATTTTTATGGTTTGAGAGTTTATCCTTCAAATCCCTAATTTCCTGATCAATTACCTGAAGTCTATTGGTTTTCTTAGATATAAGTAACTGTAAAAAGTTGATACCTGCATCATTAAAGTATTTAAACCATGTTTCCAAATCAGTTTCTCCTTGTTGGGGTTGGACTTCCCAACGGAGGCTTCTAGGGACCATTTGCTCTGTAATGTATTGTTGTAAAAAAACCAGATCCCATTGCAGGTGAAGTTCGGTTGTCATTACATTTTTGAGTCTGAGGAACAATCCTCCAATCTCAGTATTACTACTTGTTGCTATGAAAACCCCCTCAGGATTAACCCTGCGCGAGGCTCGATAGTCAAACACATCCATAGTGGAGTAAATCCACAGAGAAGCAGCAAAAATGAAAAATTCTAAATATGTAGACTAAAATATAACCAATATTAAATTTGCGCTTACTCTAAATGTCCATAAATATTATTGTACAACCATATAAGCCGCTCACACCACAACTAGAATTGTTGCCAGACAGATGGATACATGCATAAAAAATTGTGTAGCGCTAGGACAACACACTGTCTTAAAACCAGTAAGTTGAAAAGGCCTAAACATGAATAGTAATAAACACAAATAAATGTATCATATATAATTCAAATAGGCAAACAGTGAATTACTCCCCAAAAGTGAAGTAAGGAGCACCTTCACCAAAATGCAGCAAAAAAATGATGATGATGAAAAATATTATTCTAAAGTCAATTAAAAAAAGTCTCATTAATATAATGAATCCTCATATCACACCACTGTGTCTTGTCAAAACATGCAGTGCCCTTGGATGTTTAAGATGGGAGCTTACCGGAGGGTTTGAACCCAAAGCAGCATATGCTGTGAGGGTCAAACCAGCTTGTATTGCACCCTGGCAATGGTGGGAAAATCTCAGCAGTCTGATGATATGGACGAAGCTGATCCAAAAAACGTATCTTCTCCACCGATATTAATGGATCTCACCCAAAAGGTTCATAAGGGTAAAGAAAGGGGGGACTACATAGTGTGATACCGTAGACACCGTAATTTATTAAAAATCAAAGAAATACACTTACATGAAGAAGTAGATAAAAAAGCGCTTGTGTATAAAAGGGCGGTAGTGGAGTCCTCCCGACGCGTTTCGTCTTAATAGACTTCGTCTTGGGGTGCCCTCCACTACAGCCCAACTCCCTAATATAGGGACTGTATTCATCTTGATGTGACTCCAGCCCGTTCAATTCAGAAAACAGCAACTTCCGGGTTGTCCAAGATGGCGGACCGGCGTGCGTTCCAGACCTCGTTTTAGTGGGTATGTTCATGCGTTCCACCTTCCAAACCGGAAGTCTGATATTCCCTATATACCCTGAAAGTCTTAGCCTTATTGTAATGTAATTATGAAAGTGTCTAAGAATTGGAATGTTTCATGATTTAAGAGAATAAACAATGATACTTAATTCAAGAGAATAGAAAATGAGAATAAAAAATGACGATCAGTGTCCGCCGTATGGATCTGCGAGATCTCGACAGGTCTCGCGATGTGACGCCATGGCGTCACGCCGTTAAGACGGAAATACTCATAAAGAGTACCTCGCTTGCGTTCCACTTGCGGTTAACCACAACCTCACGGACCTAACGCGAGATGTGACGCTGTAACGTCACAGCGCAAATCCGGAAGTAAACATGTGGATTAATCCCAAACATCTTACTGGTCGAGGTCAGCAGTAAAAAATATAAAGAGTATTAACTATAACATGGTTTAAATACTTTAATGATGCAGGTATCAACTTTTTACAGTTACTTATATCTAAGAAAACCAATAGACTTCAGGTAATTGATCAGGAAATTAGGGATTTGAAGGATAAACTCTCAAACCATAAAAATTCTCAAGAGTATAAGTCCCTTTCCTCTAACCTTTTGGCCCATTTAGAGAAAGAGGAACGTGACCAAAAGATAAAAAAACAAAAGAAATATTCTAGAGACGTGGGCGACTATAAGGACCATACAGTATTTGGTTGGCAAAAACTATTACAGGTTGCCCCACCCATGGAAGTTTCCTCTGATACCACGGTTGACGCAATCTCTACTAGTGGTCCCTCTAATGGGAACATTACCATTGTACAATCTCAACCCAGGGATGTCCATTTGCAGGGCCGGGGTCCACAGAGAGGTGGAACCAAACGTGGTGGGGTATCCCATGTTTCACAACCACGTGTGCAACATTATAACCCTGGGACACCCCACAGGGGTAGACAAAATACGAGAGGGAAGAGGGGTGGTAGAGGTAATACCCATAATAGGGCACCGTATTCTGACACCAATTTCCATCATGGTTCATACCACCCTTCCCCTAGACATCATAGATCAGATCAGGATTTTCAACAAAGAGAAGACTTGTACCATCATTACCCCTCCCCTATACGCACCCAAAATAGGTTCTCACCTCTTAGGGAGATTTATAGCCCAGAACGTAGGAGAGATGACTATGATCAATCTCCATATATACACAATTCCTACACACATGGGAATCAGTTTTTTCGCGAGGCTCCACACTCAAGAAAACGAGGCCTAAATCAAAGAGAGGATGCAGAGGGGGGAGGAGAGTACAAAGAAGAAAAAAGGCAAAGACTGTAAAAGGCCAAGGTGTCTACAATTTGAGCTCTCAAACCCTCACAGAAGCAGAATTATCTCTATTAGATAAGGGGCTTAAATATGCCCCCCCAAAAAAACTTAACAAGTTCCACACGTTTATGGATGTCCATAAATACATTCGTAAGGTCAACATACAAAGGTATTTGGTATCTAATCCGATTCGCACGGATTACCCAGCATCTACATCAGGAACGGTTCATTCCGGCCTATCCAATCCCTCCCTTTTTTCTCCCCCAGTCCCCACGGCGCCGGCCGTGAAAATCTTTAGGGACCTTGTCCTACATGATTTAGCCAGACTTCCAATTAAACGCATCCACCATCCTCCATTGTTAAGAGAAGGTTTGGATTCTTTGTGTGCGCGCAAAGAGCTGGTGGTCCGTCCAGCAGATAAAGGGGGGGGGATAGTTATTTTGGACAAGTGCCAATATGAAGCAGAAATGCTTCGCATTTTGAGTGAACCTGGTACTTATCAGTTATTACCTAGTAATCCCACGCATAAATATAAACAAAAATTAGACCAATTGGTTTCAAAGGGATATGAATTAAAGATCCTGAATAATAAAGAGAGAGATTTTCTGATCCCCACAGCACCGCGTATCCCCACTATTTATTATTTGCCTAAAGTCCATAAGGATCCAGTTTGCCCCCCTGGTAGGCCAATTGTAAGTGGCATAAACTCCATTACTGCCAGAGTAGGCAAATATATAGATTTTTTCCTACAGCCTCTGGTTAAGAAAACACCTTCATATCTAAAGGATACCAGCTCTACGATTAGACTCCTCGAGAATACCCCTCTACAGGAGGGTTACATTATAGCCACGGCTGACGTGGCATCATTGTACACGTGCATACCACACGACAAAGGTATCGATGCTGTTAAACATTTTCTGTCGCAGGAACATTCCTTGGCCCCTTTCCAATGTGAGTACCTTGTCGAATTACTTGAATTCGCGGCAAAACACAACTATTTTTGGTTTAACCACAATTTTTATCTCCAACAACGGGGAGTGGCCATGGGGGCCAAATTCGCGCCTAGTCTCGCGAATCTATTCATGGCCAAGTGGGAGGAGGATGTCGTCTATGTCCACGAAGCCAAGTCTTTGGTTTTGTGGACTAGATACATAGACGACATCCTTCTCCTATGGAACGGCACCATGGAATCATTGGAAGAGTTTTTCGTGAGTCTAAATACCAACGACAGGGGTATATCCTTGTCCTATCAAGCCAGTAAAACTCAAATACATTTTTTAGATTTAAAGATACAGATCATCAATAATGAATTTAGATTCAGTACATATTTCAAACCGACAGACCGTAATGGTTTTATACCAGTTGATAGTTGTCATCATGTCTCGTGGTTAAATGCGGTACCTCGGAGCCAGTTTCTTAGGCTCCGACGTAATTGCACTGAAGAGGAGACTTTTCTTGAACAGGCTATGATTTTGAAATCCAGGCTCGAAGATAAGGGTTATGATACTGATGACCTAAACCTGGAAATTCAAAAAACTATCAATGTTGATAGGAAGTCATTATTAGAAGTCAAGCCCAAAAGAGAACCTGATGGGAAGTTTAGGTGGGCCTTATTAACCGCCTTCTCAACACAACATAGACAGATCAAAAACATCATGAGGAAGCATTGGGGTGTCCTGAAACAGGATAGTATTCTGGGCTCACTTATCCCAGAAGAAGCAAATGTTATCTTCAGAGGTGTACCCTCCTTAAAAGGACAGATAGCCCCCAACATTATAAACCCTCCCACATGTTTTTTCATGATTGGATAGGCTTTTTTCCATGCAGGAAATGTCAGGTATGCCAGCATAACAGTATCAGAACACGTAAGGTTTCTGAATTTACCTCTACAGTGACGGGAAGGAGATACGCCATAAAGTCTTTCTGTACATGCAGCACGAAATTTGTGGTGTATCTCATAACTTGTCCATGCCAGAAACAGTATATAGGCCGTACTACAAGGACATTTTCTATTAGGGTGGGTGAACATATTTCCTTGATTAAAAATAGGGACCCTAAACATACGGTCCCGAGACATTTTAAGGAATTCCACGGGGGGAATCCTGAGGGGTCACAGTTTATCATTATTGATAAATACACACCACCCTGGAGGGGTGGTGCCAAAACAAGGGGAGTATCCCGCCTCGAAATGTTCTGGGCTTACGAGTTGCAGACTTTTGCTCCCTTAGGACTTAATGTAGAAGTTGATGTTAACGCCTTCCTAGATGAATCATGAGAGACACAATGTCGGTCCATTATGATATATATCTATATATGTTATGTTTTTACGTTTTCATGTTTCATAATTTTGGTTTTTGGTTGTATTCACATATGGCTATGTCCTTCTGTAAAAGTTGTACTGGCCACACATGTAATAATTACCAAGTGTATGTGAATCCAGCTCTTTGAATTCTTTTTTTTCCAAATATATGGGGTTACAAATATACATTTTCCGTTTCCTTTAAGTCATATTAATAATAGACATGTCACTGTGCTTTATCTGGTCACTTATACCATCATTATACCGCCCCCTTAAGGTGCATGTCATTAGATGAACCACTTAGTAACTGACACACATGTTATAGTTAATACTCTTTATATTTTTTACTGCTGACCTCGACCAGTAAGATGTTTGGGATTAATCCACATGTTTACTTCCGGATTTGCGCTGTGACGTTACAGCGTCACATCTCGCGTTAGGTCCGTGAGGTTGTGGTTAACCGCAAGTGGAACGCAAGCGAGGTACTCTTTATGAGTATTTCCGTCTTAACGGCGTGACGCCATGGCGTCACATCGCGAGACCTGTCGAGATCTCGCAGATCCATACGGCGGACACTGATCGTCATTTTTTATTCTCATTTTCTATTCTCTTGAATTAAGTATCATTGTTCATTCTCTTAAATCATGAAACATTCCAATTCTTAGACACTTTCATAATTACATTACAATAAGGCTAAGACTTTCAGGGTATATAGGGAATATCAGACTTCCGGTTTGGAAGGTGGAACGCATGAACATACCCACTAAAACGAGGTCTGGAACGCACGCCGGTCCGCCATCTTGGACAACCCGGAAGTTGCTGTTTTCTGAATTGAACGGGCTGGAGTCACATCAAGATGAATACAGTCCCTATATTAGGGAGTTGGGCTGTAGTGGAGGGCACCCCAAGACGAAGTCTATTAAGACGAAACGCGTCGGGAGGACTCCACTACCGCCCTTTTATACACAAGCGCTTTTTTATCTACTTCTTCATGTAAGTGTATTTCTTTGATTTTTAATAAATTACGGTGTCTACGGTATCACACTATGTAGTCCCCCCTTTCTTTACCCTTATGAACCTTTTGGGTGAGATCCATTAATATCGGTGGAGAAGATACGTTTTTTGGATCAGCTTCGTCCATATCATCAGACTGCTGAGATTTTCCCACCATTGCCAGGGTGCAATACAAGCTGGTTTGACCCTCACAGCATATGCTGCTTTGGGTTCAAACCCTCCGGTAAGCTCCCATCTTAAACATCCAAGGGCACTGCATGTTTTGACAAGACACAGTGGTGTGATATGAGGATTCATTATATTAATGAGACTTTTTTTAATTGACTTTAGAATAATATTTTTCATCATCATCATTTTTTTGCTGCATTTTGGTGAAGGTGCTCCTTACTTCACTTTTGGGGAGTAATTCACTGTTTGCCTATTTGAATTATATATGATACATTTATTTGTGTTTATTACTATTCATGTTTAGGCCTTTTCAACTTACTGGTTTTAAGACAGTGTGTTGTCCTAGCGCTACACAATTTTTTATGCATGTATCCATCTGTCTGGCAACAATTCTAGTTGTGGTGTGAGCGGCTTATATGGTTGTACAATAATATTTATGGACATTTAGAGTAAGCGCAAATTTAATATTGGTTATATTTTAGCATACAGCAGTTTAACAGGACAGGTTCCACTCAGAACAGACCTCACCATGGTCGACCAAAGAAGTTGAGTGCAGGTGTTCAGCGTCATATTCAAAGGTTGTCTTTGGGAAATAGACGTATGAGAGCTGCCAGCATTGCTGCAGAGGTTGAAGGGGTGGGGGGTCAGCCTGTCAGTGCTCAGACCATACGCCACACACTGCATCAAATTGGTCTGCATTGCTGTCATCCCAGAAGGAAGCCTCTTCTAAAGATGATGCACAAGAGAGCCTGCAAACAGTTTGCTGAAGACAAGCAGACTAAGGACATGGATTACTGGAACCATGTCCTGTGGTCTGATGAGACCAAGATAAACTTACTTGGTTCAGATGGTGCCAAGCGTGTGTGGAGGCAACCAGGTGAGGAGTACAAAGACAAATGTCTTGTCTACAGTCAAGCATGGTGGTGGGAGTGTCATGGTCTGGGGCTGCATGAGTGCTGCCGGCACTGGGGAGCTACAGTTCATTGAGGGAACCATGAATGCCAACATGTACTGTGACATACTGATGCAGAGCATGATCCCCTCCCTTCAGAGACTGGGCCGCAGGGCAGTATTCCAACATGATAATGACCCCAAACACACCTTGAAGACGACCACTGCCTTGCTAAAGAAGCTGAGGGTAAAGGTGATGGACTGTCCCCAGACCTAAACCCTATTGATCATCTGTGGGGCATCCTCAAACGGAAGGTGGAGGAGCGCAAGGTCTCTAACATCCACCAGCTCTGTGATGTCATCATGGAGGAGGGGAAGAGGACTCCAGTGGCAACCTGTGAAGCTCTGGTGACCTCCATGCCCAAGAGGGTTAAGGCAGTGCTGGAAAATTAATGGTGGCCACACAAAATATTGACACTTTGGGCCCAATTTGGACATTTTCACTTAGGGGTGTACTCACTTTTCTTGCCAGCGGTTTAGACATTAATGGCTGTGTGTTGAGTTATTTTGAGGGGACAGCAAATTTATACTGTTATACAAGCTGTACACTCACTACTTTACATTGTAGAAAAGTGTCATTTCTTCAGTGTTGTCACATGAAAAGATAGAACAAAATGTTTTCAAAAATGGGAGGGGTGTACTCACTCTGTGTGTGTGTGTGTGTGTGTATGTATGTATATGTATGTATGTGTGTGTGTGTGTGTGTGTGTGTGTGTGTGTGTGTGTGTGTGTGTATATATATATATATATATATATATATATATATAGATAGATAGATAGATAGATAGATAGATAGATAGATAGATAGATAGATAGATAGATATATAGATATACTTTTTTTTTTTTTCTTTTTTTTAGTGATCATGAATAAGTGATCACATAATCTCTGTTCTCAGTTGCATAAGGGGCTTAGAGAGCTGGGGGTGGAGAAACAGCAGTACATGCATATTCCCAATGAATGGCTGTGCAGGGGGGCATGTCAGCCCCCTGTCTTGGTCATTGAAGGGCAGGCAGGCTGTTCTCCCAGCACAGCCAAAAATTTGACTATGCTGAGATGAATACGCTTCCATGGCTAGCGTGGTCAGTTTGAAATGGGAAAACAGGGAGACTGGCTGGAACACCAGGTATTTCATACAAAGGAATAAATACAAAGAGAATAGGATACTTTTTTTTTTTTTACACAAGTACATAGTACAACAGACACATATCAGGAATATGAAATTTGGGGTAACATATTCTTTAATACTTTGAAACCATGCACATAGGAATCAGAATTAAACTTCAGCAGAACATGTTCATTTAATCCTCTGAAACGTGCCTGGAAATTGAACAAAATGATGTATTTGTCAATGCCCGGGTGGCAGGTGGAAGGAGACTGACATTTTTTAATTTTCACTGCCACCTTGTTCCTCCTGCAGATCCGCTGCTCCGAGTCAGTAATTATCTGTGCACTCTGCTAACCTTGAATGATTTTCTCTTCATTTTCAATTCGTCATTTACTGAGAATGAAAAATCATAGACATTCTGAATTATTATTTTTTTTACTTGTACCTACAGCTGACAGACCATAGATGAAGCTGCTGTTGCCCATTAAAACATTACATTGTAAGATAGCAAACGTTCCATTTAACTTAGTTGCGCTTTTTCACGTCATGGATACAGTTCCTTGTATTTTGTTGCATAAATTGGTGTAACCTGCTCATCCCTTTAAAATGCAGACGCCGAGTATGACTTGTCTTGTCTACAGGCGATGAGAGCTGGGCGTACATAACTTAAATCCTGATGCAGGCCTGAAGGCAAAAGATTTTTCTTTCCTGTCATTTGTGACTCCGTTAAAACATGCCGAGCTGCTCAGAGGCCAGCGTTGTTTGCATGAAGTTGGAAGGGATTACATCTTGTTTTAATTCAGCCCATAAAACCCACAAATAGTTTATCTAAATCTGACTCGACTCTTACAAGTTTAACCAGATATATCCATCTATCTCTAATATGATATATATATATAGATATATAGATATCTATATCTAGATAGAGAGAGAGAGAGAGAGAGAGAGATCTCACTCTATATCTATCTATCTATCTATCTATCTATCTATCTATCTATCTATCTATCTATCTATCTATCTATCTATCTATAGAGAGATATCTATAGAGATATATCCATCTATCTATCTCTAATTTTTATATATATATATATATATATATATATATATATATATATATATATATATATATATATATATATCTCTATATATATATATCTATAATGGACAAATGGACACACAATAATTGAAAAAATCATTATTTATTAGAACTTAACAAAATCAATCTTGTAAAACAGATATTTTCAAAAGATTATGAGAGAGAGAGAGAGAGAGAGATCTATATATATCTCTTTTGAAAATATCTGTTTTACAAGATTGATTTTGTTGACTTCTAATAAATAATGATTTTTTTAAGTTATAAGTCCATTTGCACCTCTAATTATTGGGATGTGGGGCCAAAACATTTTTTTTTCATTTAGGACTTTATAGTAGTTTTATCTTTTTTAATAGGCTATTCATTTTTATTTTATTTTTATTTTTGTTCTGGAGTTCTGCTTTAAAGATAATGGGTAGAGCCATGCAGCTCATTATTTTTTTTCCCCTGTGGCCATCTGTGCAGTTCTGCTGGTTTATTAAACAAATCCCTAAATAAGGAATAAATCGTGTTTTTTGTTTTTGTTTTTTTGTTTTTTTGTAGTTGTGCACATGGATGTAACGTCATAATGTACTAACCATGCCACAAAATGAAAAATATTGTTAAATACGGAGAAGATTCGGTTTAATTTCTGCAACTTTTTTATAGAAAAGCTCCGAAAGAGGGAACTGCCAGCCTCCCCATTATGAGATCCCTTAATTATATGTTCGCACTAATTGTTAATACCATATAAACAGCATGGATGACTGCTTGCTTGCACAGCAGGGAAGGGAAGGTTTGCTTTTTCTCCCGCGTTTCATTGTTGTTTTGTCATATTGATCACACTGTAGAGACTTTGGCAATTATTACAATTATAGTAATGAAGTCAACTGTTTCATCTTGGCTGGGTAGCAGCAGCACCGAGGCCCCCTTGGGCTCGCAATTCATGTGCGAAGCAGACGTCCCTTCTAAAGAAGAGCTCTCATTCAAGCTTATTCAGTTGGACAGTGCAAAGAGCAACGCTGATGTGCGCAGCACAGGAAATCAAAGCAAACAATCGGATTTCACCTTCGTGTTACTCTTTGCCTTGTTAAAGATGCACTCTAGTCAGTTAACCACTTGACCTCCAGAAGGTTTACACCCCCCCCCCCTATAAAAGAGAAGTATGGGAATCAGGGTTACTGCAGATTCATACTTGCCTAGGTCCGATGCTGCATCTGTCCCCCGGTGCCTCTAACACTAAGAACCAATCGATCGATCATCACCGATGGCTCGGTTCTCTCGGCCCCTCCTGAGCAGAGAGCTGCTGCCTGTCAATCAGCATCTCTCCGGTCTGCTCCTCCACGCTCACTGGCATACCTCCCAACTTTTTGAAAGGAGAAAAGGTTATGGGACTTTATATGAGGCATAACTGCAAGGTAAGTATGCAAAGACATGTTTAATGTTTCTGTCAGAAACCATGAAATCAGACCGAGACAGAAGTACAGGTAAATCACACTTTAATAATAAAAGTAAAAAGAACAAACGTAGTTAAAACATAGCCAAAGTTCAGTAACTGCAACGGATAGTCAGCAAAGCCAGAAGTCAGGGATCAAAGTAGTGGAATAGCAAGCAGGGTCTGGAGCCAGAAGGGATGTCAGCAAAGCCAGTCTTTAAACAGGAACGCAGGAGATGTTTCTTGTGATGTTGACCAAGGCGAAGGCAGAGCTCCTCTGGACTGGATGGCTTAAGTAGGCAGGACTGACGAGCAGGATATCAACAACAGCTGAGTAACTGTGGAAAGATAGGAGCTGGCAATTAGCCGACAGATGAGCGGCCAGCTCAGAGAAGGAAGGGCTGAGCCCAGCCCTGACAGATTCCTCGTCCATATACACAGATTCATAGTAAATAATGTATCATTGGTAACAATAGATATACACTTTTATATATATATATATATATATATAGATAGATAGATAAACATTATCCACAATTAGATAAACATATTGATATAAAGAACATTGTTTAGAGGTAGACATAAATGATCTTAAAATTAATGAAGATAAAGGTTTTTTTTGATGAAATGCATAGTCAAAAGGATGGGCCAACGCAATATTGAACCCTACGGACTAAGGCTGGGATGCCATTAAAGTTCATGTGTGAAAAAGGCAGGTGTCCCAATACTTTTGACAATATAGTGTATTAGGCTATCTATCTGTAACAGATCCAATCCTCAATCTATGGAGAATCTATGCTTTAGATGGGACTAAATGCCGGGTGACCAGCCTATGGACTAAAGGACTTTTTACCCACCAAGATAACTGGTAAGTATACTCGTTTCGCATTATGTGACTGTTGAAGCACAGGGGAGGCTTTCACTTACAGCTACATATGTACATTCCAACAACAGATGGTTCCCTACAGTGCATAAGGACAGGCTACTATATCTACCATACAGCCGAAAAGCTTATCCTTGCTTTTCATCTGCTTAATACCCACAATCTGTGGGGCTACACAATGCCTATACTGTGTGGATTGGAGAGGTGGATTAGGTTTTATTATATGTAGTGTTTTTTTTCATGTGGTACCATGTTGTTTTATTTTCTTTGTCATTGACATTAAAGTGTTTGTAAACCCTGTTACACCACTTGTACCTACAGGTAAGCCTATAATAAGACTTACCTGTAGGTACTGTAAATATCTCCAAAACCTGTATGGTTTAGGAGATCTTTACCATATACGCTTGTGCTGACGTTATCGGTGCATGCTCACTGAAGAAACGGCTCGCGTACGGGGACCGCTGCAACAGCTTTGATATAAGGTAAGTATTTCATAATGAGCTAGTTTTTTTATTTTTTTTTTTTTTCGGGGTTTACAACCACTTTAACTACTTTCCGACCAGCCGCTGCAGTTTTACTGCGGCAGAATGGCACGGCTGGACGAAACAACGTTATGTTATGTCGCTTCGCCCTGTGGCCACTAGGGGCGCGCGCTCGCTGCTCGGCCCCGAAACCGATGCGAGTGTCTGGCGGGCGCGATGACCGCCGGGCTCCCGCGATCGCTCGTCACACACGGAGAACCGGGATCTGTGTGTGTAAAACACACAGATCCCGGTTCTCTGAGGGGAGAAGAGACTGATCGTGTGTTCATACAAAGTATAAACAGCGATCTATCATCTCCCCCTAGACAGTCCCCTCCCCCCTTCAGTTAGAACGCAGAGAGGGAACACAGTTAACCCCTTGTTTGCCCCCTAGCGTTAACCCCCTTCACTGCCAGTGACATTTTTACAGTAATCCGTGCATTTTTTTTTTTTTTAGCACCGATCGCTGTATAAATGCCCATGGTCCCAAAAATGTGTCAAAAGTGTCTGATGTGTCCGCCATAATGTTGCAGTCCCAATAAAAATTGCAGATCGCCGGCATTACTAGTAAAAAAAAATAATAATAATAAAAATGCTATAAATCTATCCCCTATTTTGTAGACTTTAACCAAAATCTATCCCCTATTTTGTAGACTATAACTTTTGCGCAAACCAATCAATATGCGCTTATTGCGATTTTTATTACCAAACATATGTAGAAGAATACGTATCGGCCTAAACTGAGAAAAAATTTGCTTTTTTTAAAAAAAAAATGATGATATTTATTATAGCAAAAAGTACAAAATGTGGGGTTTTTTTCAAAATTGTCGCTCTTTTTTTTGTTTTATAGGGCAAAAAATAAAAACCGCAGAAATGATCTAATACCACCAAAAGAAAGTGCTATTTGTGGGAAAAAAAGGACGTCAATTTTGTTTAGGTACAGCGTTGCCCGACTGCGCAATTGTCAGTTAAAGCGACGCAGTGCCAAATCGCAAAAAATGGCCTGGTCATTCAGCAGCCAAATCTTCCGGGGCTGAAGCAGTTAATAAATACTGTTTTTTAATTGATCTAGCGAGTTATGCGGTGTACACATGGGGGGGGGGACTTTTCGGCATCAAAGGTCCGACAGTCTTTCCGACACACTTTCGACGGACTTCCGAACAAACGGACTTGCCTACACATGATCACACCAAAGTCCAACGGATTCGTACGTGATGACGTACGACCGGACTAAAATAAGGAAGTTCATAGCCAGTAGCCAATAGCTGCCCTAGCGTCGGTTTCCGTCCGTCGGACTAGCATACAGACAAACGGATTTTTCGACCGGACTCGAATCCGTCGGAAAGATTTGAAACATGTTTTAAATCTAAAGTCAGTCTGATTTTCGACCGAAAAAGTCCGCTGTAGGTCCGATGAAGCCCACACACGGTCGGATTGTCCGACGGATTCGTTCCATCGGACCAGTCTGGTCGAAAAAGTCCGCCCGCGTGTACACGCCATTTGAATTTCATTAACATAACAGGGATGGTTGCACTCAATTAAGGTTTTATTCAACAGAAATTATCTACATGTATTAACAATGCACCGAATTGTGACTTTGTAGGGCCATTTGGACCAATGTGTTCTAAATGTTGTTAATAATACAAATGATGAGACTGTATTTAAAAAAAAAAAATGTAAATGTCACCCATGTGAAGTCACCCCATGGTTCCTTTATTTGGTAGTGTTTTTATATTCATGGGTGTGGTACCTACTTGGTCTATACCCCTTTCTTTGGGTGTGAAAGTAGGAGTCTGTAGGAGCTTGTAGCCCTCTCTGGCCAATTTTGGGTGGAAGCTGATTTGTCTACCAATGTTTTTGGTTTGTGAGAAATAAAAGGGGACAACCTAATGAAACCCCAACAAATTCAGGAACAGCATACAAAGTTTGAGAGATGTCCCTGGCAGTAAGTGAAACCAGGATCCCAGTACTACAAGGCCACCGTACAAGAAGTAGGTACTGTTTATGATGGATTTGTGAAGGCTGGTAGAGAAGTATGGAAGATCTGCGAAAGGACATTCTGTCACCATCACAGTAGAAAAGAGTTACGATCCGTTTTGTGAGCCATTTCTGCTCCCTGCATGCACTCGTGATTACAATGGTCTCCAGCTGGGAAAAAAACAAACCTAACTCAGCATGTCAATGCTGTTCCCACTTATGGCAGGCATATGACCCTTTTCTATCACCAGCAAGGTGATGTCACTACTAATTGATTATAACGATTGACTGCATGGCCTCATCTTCTGCTGGGAAATGTTCATTTCACTTTCATGAAGAAAGACACTGTAGAGGGCACATCATGGGAAGTGTATAAAAGCTGTTAGTAAAGTAAAGGTCTTCGACCTGGCAAGATGTGCTACGTTTTCGACAGACACATGCTGGTGTAGCTGGAGAAATGGGGTGACAGTGTACATTCCAATAGCTGTACTCGCTTGTAAACACAAGCTGTAATACACAGAGTAGGAGACAACATATAAAATTACATTTCTAGGCTAACATCCACATTTACACAAATATTATTGTAAAAAAACGCGTGTGATCCAGTGATAGATTATGAGTAGAATTTCTCTTTTCTATATAATTTTTTGAGCAGGTGCCCCTACATAAATGATATAGCATATACACAAATGGAAGAAGAGTAGGTGCGGGCAGCGCAATGAGAATAATTAATTGTTGTTCTCTTAGTAGGAGTAGGGTGCCTCAAATGATGATGACTCGCTTCAACCAATAGTGAACTACATGTAGCACCCTCTAGTGTGCTCGGAGAGTAAAGTGTTTTTTTGTTTTTTGTTTTTAGGACAGGTAAATTTCCAGGCTTGGCTGGCAGCCAAGCCTGGGTGTGTCATCTGGGTTGGGAGTGGCTCATAGTAGTGCTGGGTGACTCACAGGTGGCATCACTAGAACCTCCTCCTTCTTTCTAGAATCTTCTAGTGCTTTCTGGAAAGAGAGGCTGGAGGGGAGGTAGAGCCATCTGGGGTATTCTAGGGAGACATAAAAAGAGAGAAGGGCGCACCAGCCATGTGCATTATCTTTTGTAAAACATTTATTAAATAAAATGATAAAGGAAATTACTCACAAGCAGTAAAGAATCATGTGCCATAAACCTTGGACATCAACTTGCAACAAGTGGTATAGATGATGAACAAAACCTTCCAAAGGTGTTTCCGAGGAATATATACACAGCGGGCAGTGTATATATTCCTCGGAAACACCTTTGTAAGGTTTTGTTCATCATCTATACCACTTGTTGCAAGTTGATGTCCAAGGTTTATGGCACATGATTCTTTACTGCTTGTGAGTAATTTCCTTTATCATTTTATTTAATAAATGTTTTACAAAAGATAATGCACATGGCTGGTGCGCCCTTCTCTCTTTTTATGTCTTTGTCTGCTAGGAATCCCCATCCTTGAGGGCAGCAAGGCCAGTGTATTCCTTCTTATTGGGTCGACCACTTGTGCGCAGGAGTCATTTTCTGTTTTTATATCGGTATTCTAGGGAGCCCTGACCAATCCCCAACTTGGATTTGCAGGGGGCAGGCCTCCTTAAATACCCAGGTTTAGCCCAGCTGGGGAGGAGTTGATCAGGTGGAAGAATGGAGATGGAGTGTTAGGCTGTCGGGCCTTTGAGGGAGCTTCCTAGCCTGGGGGGGTGACCTTAGGCATGCACTCGGGTGTGGACAGGGCCCTCCAAGAAAATGTGGAGGTGTCCTGGACAGGAGGCACAGGAGGAGTAAGAGAGGACAGCAGGAGAACACTGCCCGGCAAGTCTCCAGGAGTTCCACAGAGGCGGCCAGGAGGGCTGGTGAGTGAGCACACCATCGGTAGGGACTGGGAGGCACGCCTGAAAGGACTGAGATGCAGCAGTCTGGAATGGGTGTAGAGCCATGGTGGTGTCACGGGCAGTGGAGCGACGCAGCTGCAGCGAGGAGGGCTGGCATTGCCTGAAAAGGTGGTGCTGGGAGCAGTAACCACAGGGACAGCTAGCACTGGGACTTTTCTATTTTGCTACACCATAGGGGCCCCGGTCCCTGCCTGTAAAGGGCATTTTCTTTGGGCCTGGCTGAGCCAGTGTCAGGCCTACAGTGCTAGCTAGTCTGGAGAGTGGAAGAGGATGTGCAGGAGGAGTAAGGAGTGATACTCTAAAGAAAGGAAGTGATGTACAGGAGGAGAAGAGGAGAATGTATATACAAGATGTATATAGAAGTTCCAATTTTTGATGTTTGATTACCTGGGCATCTCATAAGTCCCCATTTTTATTCAAGTTTAATCTCCCCTCAAATAAAAACAAACAAAAACAAGTGCAAGGAATGCTTTCATGTTTCTAGATGAATGTCAAGTGTGTGCCTGGCTGTGGCAGGGTGACAGACGGACCACAATACTCAGCAGCTCCTACAGGGGAACCGCTACATACGCTAGATTGAAAAACATATTTTTGCCTAAAGGTCATCGCCCACAACAACAGTTGCTAGATACCCAACTAATTTTGGTTGTCTGAATTGGCTATGTGTGGGTGTGTGAATGTTTGCACAATGGTGTCCTGTTTTTGATGGAGATGTGGGCTTTTTATTTTAATTTTATAAATTAGAAAAAAATTTGTAGTCCATAAACTAGCATTTCTTAATCAGAGCTGTCCTTATTGTGGTGCCCATGCTCACCGTCCTTCCTTTGTGTATATGCTAAAATCCACATTTACAATGCAGCAAAGGTGAGGTTAACATGCCATTAGCTCAGCCATTCTCAATCAGGGATCCATGGAACCCTGGGGGTTCCTCTGGAGATTGGTAGAGGCTCTTTGAGTTGTGCCTGACTGACCTTCCATTTGTTGGTTTCTGCATATGTTGTGCTACCCCTGTAGGAGCCATTGTAGATTCACAGGTTCTTTCTCCCAACAGTGCAGAGGCAGCCAGGCACACAGCAATAGTCCATCCACTCCAGCTCAGAAATCAGTCTAGGGGATGTCTTTTTGTAATTTTATTGCTGAAGAAACTAACAGGAAAGGGTAAGGAGGTGCAGAAAACTTCAAAAGGCTTGAGGAGGACAGGCCTCTGTGAGTAGCAGTAGTACAAGGACAAGCTGACTAGTACAGCCTGAGGGTGCACAGCTGGAGACTATGCAGGAGTAGGTAGCATAAGTAGTTACAGACTTGGACAGTCTATGGATGCACAGCTGGAGACCATGCAGGAGTAGGTAGCACAAGTAGTTATAGACTTGGACAGTCTAATGGTGCACAGTTGAAGACCATGCAGGTGCATGTAGCATAGAAGCTCTACTCATGAGGTCCTGGCTCATAGACAGTCCATAGATGCAGCCCCAGAAGAAATTCAGTATCCCCTGAAGCTCACAGATCCATTTTCATACTGGGAAAGACCATCTCCGCAGGGCTTCAGACTATTTAACAGCAGCCCAGCCACCATCTGTGCTCTCCTTCCCAGGGATGGGACAGGTCCTGCTATATATTCAGGCTGGTTATTTAAATTCTCCCTTCCTAAGTTCTAGAAACTTCTTCTAGAGGCAGGGAGAAGTAATTAAACTCCCAGTATGTGAAGCCCTGAAGAGACTAGATTAAACAATCACTGCTCCTCTGATTACAGAGCAAACAAAAAACTAAGTTTACTTAGCAGCCCAGCTAGGAGGGTGCTACACATAGATCTGGCACCAGCATCTGGGAGCAGCACGTTGCCAGCCCCAGCTGCATGACACCATCGATCGGTTTAGCTTTTTATAAGGGCACTGTTTTAGCTGTTTATTCTGAGCACTACTCTAAGGGGCATTCATCCCGCTGACCTCCCATGAAATGTTATTAGCAGGGGTTCTTGGAAACCTGAAATTTTCTTTTTTTTTTTTTTTTATATAATCTTTATTTATGTTAACAATTCTGACAAAACAGTCAAAAGGACAATAACGATCAGATAACAACTAAGAAGGGGAAAAGGACAAACGGGTATTTTTTTTTTTTTTAACAGTTACGTTTTTATTTATCTCCAACGGAGAAAAGTTTCAGTACAAACATAAAAAGAAAGTACATTCACAAATATATATATATATATATATATATATATATATATATATATATATATATATATATATATATATATATATATATATATATATATACATAAAACTTTAAAAGGGAAAAAGGGACAATAAGAGAGGATTACATAAAAAGACAAACGGGTATTTGAACAGAGTACATAATATGAGGCACGATTGGCCATCTAACATAGAGGGTGTTAGAGACAGAGGCGTCTACTTTGTGGTCATGAGAACATATGAACAATATCACTATTAACCACTTCAGCCCCGGAAGATTTGGCTGCTCAATGACCAGGCCATTTTTTGCGTTATGGCACTGCGTCCCTTTAACTGACAATTGCTAGTCTTGCGAAGCTGTACCCAAACAAAGTTGATGTCCTTTTTTTCCCACAAATAGAGCTTTCTTTTGGTGGTATTTGATCACCTCTGCAGTTTTTATTTTTTGCGCTATAAACAAAAGAAGAGCGACAATTTTGAAAAAAAAAACACTCTTTTACTATACTTTACTATTTTGCTATAATAAATATCCCACATTTTTAAAAAACAAAATTTTTCCTCAGTTTAGGCCAATATGTATACTTCTACATATTTTTGGTAAAAAAAAACGCAATAAGCGTATATATTGATTGGTTTGCGCAAAAGTTATAGTGTCTACAAAATAGGGGATGGATTTATGGCATTTTTATTATTATTATTTTTTTTTTTTACTAGTAAAGCGATTTGTATCAGTACTGCGATATTGCGGCGGACAAATTGGACACATTTTTGGGACCATTGACAATTATACAGCGATCAGTGCTATAAAAATGCACTGATTACTGTATAAATGTCAATGACAGGGAAGGGGTTAAGTGTGTTCCCTTACTGTGTTCTAACTGTAGGGGGGATGGAACTGTCTGGAGGAGAGAGAAATCGGTGTTCATACTTAGCATGAACACACGATATGTCTCTACTCCCCTGAAAGAACAGGGATTTGTGTGTTTACACACACAGATCCCGGTTCTCACTCTGTCACGAGCGATCGTGGGTGCCCTGTGGTCATCGCGCCCGCCAGGCACTCGCAACGACACGGGGCACACGCTGCAGGCGCGCTCCTAGTGGCCAAAAGGAAAAGCGACATAAGCTAACGTCGATTTGCCCAGCCGAGCCAACCTGCCACAGTAAAACTGCGGCGGCTGGTCCAGAAGTGGTTAATTTGTCTCTAGCCCTGCTACCAAACTTTAGCGGCATTAATGAACAGACACCACTGATTTGGGCAGAAAAAATTTAAGTCAGATGGCAAACAAATACTGGAAACATAAAACATTTAAATCAAACAACAAAACTAAAGGAAAAGAAAGAATGCACTCTTTCCCTTCTTTGGGGAGCATTGTGATATGGGCCAATAATTCCTCTTTAGGTATAGCGGTACCAAAAGCTAAAGTGTTAGGCACACATTGGGCTAGACAGTAAGGGTGGGAAAGTACTGTAGTAGGCATTTGTTTATCCGTTAGGACCAGTGCTTTTCCCTTTCGGGAGTTCTTTTACCACTGTTTCCAGTTGCGTCTGGGTAATAGGCGTCTCGAGGTGTTTGCTGGTTTGGGAGGTAAGTTGGGGGGCTTGGGCCTCTGACAGATATTCCAGAATATGGCCCTGTTTCTGATCTGCCGTCGAGCCAGGTAGTGTAACAGGGAGATGGTATAGCTGGGCATAGTAGTTCCTAAAGGCAGCCTCAATCTTAGAAGAGTGAACTACTGGGGAACCCGTCGCGGTTTGAAGTTTATGGCTAGCAGTCGCCCGCATTTATTCCTGTACTTGTAAAATTTGTGAGAAATGTGGCGTAGACGGGCCCGTATCCAGGCATCGAGCATGTTAGCAAGCTCCAAGCGAAGGGATTGGAGTTCGGCTGCAAGCTCTGGAGTCAGGCAACGTTTATGTTTGAGTTCTGCAGATTGGATCTTTTTCAGGAGGGTTTGGAGATTCCCCTCTTATGCTTTTTTCAGCCTCACGCCCTGGGATAGGAACTCCCCGCTGATCACCACCTTATGCCCTTCCCATATGGACGCCAGCCCTACATCCACAGTTGAGTTCTCTGCGAAGTACAGGGAAATAGATTCCGATATGTGCTTCGACACCACTACATCATCCAAGATGTTCTCATCCAGTCGCCAGGTCCAGGACCTGGCGTCAGAGGACAACTGATGTATAGAGAGGGATACCGGGGATTGGTCTGAGAGGGTGAGAGGGTGATAGAACCAATCGACGCACTAGATGGGGTCTCCAAAGAGAACTGATCCATCAGTAACAGATCTATGTGGGTGTATACGGTATGAGTGGCTAAGTAGCAGCTGAAATCTCTGTCGATGGGGTGGAGTATCCTCCAGCAATCGACAAGATGGTGGGAGTGTAGGGATTTTCTGAAGTGTTTGAGGAAAGCGAAAGCGTAGGTGGAACGCCCCGTGGATGTATCCATCCGAGGGTCTGGGCTGACATTGAAATCTCCCCACGAGATCAGTTGGCCTTCTCTAAAATTGGAGAAGGAGTCTAAGAGAGTCTAGGAAGGTGAGCCGTTGAGTATTTGGTGTGTACATGGTTGCAAAAGTGAATTTACGGGTTAAGACAGTGCCTTTACTTAAAACATATCTTCCATTGGAGTCAGTTAATTGGTCCACCAGGACAAAGAGGCATTCTTTATGTATGGCTATAGCGACTCCGCTTGACTTAGATCGAGGAGAGTTGCTGAGAAACCATTGATTATACAGGTGGGTGGGAAGGCAGGGGACCGAGTCAGTGCGAAAGTGTCTCCTGTAATAAAACAATCTGTGCCCCCAAGCATTTGATTTCGAGCCACAACTTACTGCATTTATGAGGTCATCCCAAGCCACGGACATTATACAATGCCACTTTAAGGGAAGCCATAAGGTACGTAGGTCATAGAGGTGTCCCAAGTCCGTGTCAAGAGGGAGAAGAGACCTGCAAGTGATTGATTCATGAATCAAGGAGTGCTGAGAAAATAAAAAACAAACATAAAAACCTAGAAAAGAAAGAACCATCAAGACATACAATACATTCAAGGGGGACTTTGCCGTAAGGGCATCCCAAAGTATCCAACCACTACTAGTCGGGAATCTCCACTTGGCCATCTGGCCAAAAAGAGTGGAGGTCAGCGAGTAGCGTGGGGTCCCAAACATGGGACATAACTCCTTGGAGTTGACCTATGTGGGGGAAGTGACACAGCACGAGGTGCGAGCCTGCCAGTGAGAAAAACCCCTGTTCAGCATTAAGATCATAGCAGAATCAAAGATGTGCAAACCCAAATTACTACAGCAGTAGTAAAAATCGAAATAGAACCCTGGGGGGGTCCCTGTAAAAGGAAACAATATCACGTTAGACATTCAGTTCACATGAGTTCTTCAGGACCTCCTCTGAGGGAGGAATGCTGGGTAGAGTGCAATATGGCCTGGGGGGGGGGGGGGTCCTCTCTAGACCTGCGCCAGTTCCTTCCCCTGCAATGTGTAGGGCGCCAAGGCTGTGGGTGTGCAGGGAGCGGGATCTCTGAGGACCTCCAATCTGGAACATCAATGGTAGGTAAGCCCAGGTGTTGCAGGAACTGCGGCAGCTCATCTTTATTTGGCAAGATGACTTGGCGGCCTTTTTTGGTCACTGACAAATTAAAAGGGAAACCCCATCTGTAGAACAGCTTTGCATCCTGAAGAGCCTCGAGTAGCGGCTTGAGGGCACAGCGTTGCATTAAGGTGCGTCCAGAAAGATCCGTGAAAAAGGACAACTTTGCTCTGTCAAGTCCACATCGCGGACACCTCTGATGTGAAACAATGTGCGTTCCGGGGAATATTTGTGTAGCTTGAAGATGATATCCCTTGGCTTGTCTGGGTCATCCAAAGGTGGACGGAGGGCTCTATGAGCGCGGTCTATTTGTATATGATCAGGTGCTTCATGGCTGAGAATCTGTTTGAAAAGGCCTTGCAGGGAAGGAACTATGTCCCTGGGGCCAGTAGCTTCTGGCATGCCTCTAATGCGGATATTAACTCTGCAACTTCTGTTCTCAAAGTCATCCGTCTGATCTATTAAAGAGTTAATCCGTCAGTCCTGTGTCTTGCAGCGTTCATGAAGTGCTTGCAGGGCAGGTGTAACTGCTTCCCATTGTGACACCATATCCTCCACTCTGCCCCCAATGTGTGCTGTATCAGCCTGCAGTGCCTCAATGTCCTGCCTAAAGACCTTCTCAACCCTGTGGGCATATAGCGCCAAATCAGCTTTAGTGGGGAGGGAGAGAATAAGGGCCCGCAAATCCTTGTCCCCATGTCATCTCCTGTCGCTGAGGGAGGTATTGGGCTGGCTGAGCTGGAGGGTGAGGCGGGGAGAGGGAGCTAGGGAGATTGAAGCGATGGAGAGGGGATAGGAGGGGCTGCACGTGTGGCCTGGTATTTACTGGTTGGCGCCATCTTCGAAGTCCCTGCTGCAGCGCGGCAAGGTCCTGAAAAGTGCTGGTCCAGGGATCCAGACCGGTTCCGAAAGGTCCGTTGGGGCTACGGGGACGTCCGCCATCTGGATGGCATGGTTCCGTGCTGAAATCCCCCCAAGAGAGCTGCTGTGGGTGCGATATCTGCGGTGGGTTCACGGAGCTCCTTTAACAAGCATCCTCACGCGCTCTAATGCCGCGGTCACACCCCCCTGAAATTTTCTTTTAAGATTTCCTCTGGGGTAAAAGACTGAGAAAAGCTGGATTAGATGATGGAGTGAGATCAAGAATGACAGATCTCCACTGGAAGCAATGATGAATAATTGACAGAATTGAATTTGCCTTAAAAAATGTAACAAGCTGCCTCTGAATATCTCTCCTCGCATTCAAAAATGTGAAGCCAACCTTTTTCACAAAAATATATTCTCTATTTTGCACTCAAGGCATCATTAGCTTGTAAAACTCAAGAGTTGGGCTTTAAACTACTTCCCAGATGGTACAAGGTCTCTAACCTCCTACATAACATCTTCCTTGAATCTTCCCCATTGTGCTGGAGACACAAGGAAACTCAGAGCTCACTCCCTCGTATTTTCTGGGAATCAGCCCTCCTAAGACCCTTTTGTGCAAGATAAAGTCAATTATAACAGATCTCACAGGAATAGATTTAGTAGACAGCCCAGCAGCCTTTGTTTTACATAGTTACAGTATCTCAAAAAAGTGAGTACACCCCTCCCATTTTTGTAAATATTTTATTCTATCTTTTCATGTGACAACACTGAAGAAATGACACTTTGCTACAATGTAAAGTAGTGAGTGTACAGCTTGTATAACAGTGTAAATTTGCTGTCCCCTCAAAATAACTCAACACACAGCCATTAACGTCTAAACCGACGGCAACAAAAGTGAGTACACCCCTAAGTGAAAATGTCCAAATTGGGCCCAAAGTGTCAATATTTTGCGTGGCCACCATTATTTTCCAGCACTGCCTTAACCCTCTTGGGCATGGAGTTCACCAGAGCTTCACAGGTTGCCACTGGAGTCCTCTTCCCCTCCTCCATGATGACATCACGGAGCTGGTGGATGTTAGAGACCTTGCGCTTCCGCTTCAGTATGTCACAGTACATGTTGGCATTCATGGTTCCCTCAATGATCTGTAGCTCCCCAGTGCCGGCAGCACTCATGCAGCCCCAGACCGTTACACTCCCACCACCATGCTTGACTGTAGGCAAGACACACTTGTCTTTGTACTCCTCACCTGGTTGCCACCCCTCACGCTTGACACCATCTGAACCAAATATGTTTATCTTGGTCTCATCAGACCACAGGACATGGTTCCAGTAATCCATGTCCTTAGTCTGCTTGTCTTCAGCAAACTGTTTGCAGGCTTTCTTGTGCATCATCTTTTAGAAGTGGTTTCCTTCTGGGATGAGAGCCATGCAGACCTATCTGATGCAGTGTGCGGCGTATGGTCTGAGCACTGACAGGCTGGGAGCTGCAGCATTGGGTGGGTCATTGGGGAATAGATGTGGTCCAAGACCTAAGTCCAATACACTTTACTGGGTATACCGTAGAAAATTTTAAATGAAAATCCTTAGGAAAATTTGTATGAAAATTTTCAGTACATTTGATTGTCATTCGAAAGCAGTGTAGTTCAAGATTTTGTTTGCTTTTTACATTTGATTTTGGAATGAATGGACTTTACAAAACGAAAGCCATATACATGGTTACGAATTAGTACATTTGAGGAAAAATTTCCAGCCTGCCCCTTCAAATTTTCTTGTCTGAAAAATGTGAAACACGATTCTGCTAGTGTATAACCAGCTTTACCTATCCACCTAGTGAATGCAGGCCTCTCCTGCATTCCATTGTATTGGAAACAGGTAACTCTTCCCCCAACGTGGCTCAGGCTATCCAAAGTCTCAAACCCTCAAAAGATGGAAGGTTTAACCTTCTCTTTGTACTACCATGAAAAACTTCACCAGACCCTGGTTCTACTGGCTCCAATACTTTGTTCTCAGATGAATATTGCTCTTTCATTAAGGAGTGAGTTGAGCTGGCCTTGTCCTATTGGAGTTTCCACACCTTACCATAGACAGCTATCCTCTACTCCCTTGATATGGTAGACATCCTGGGGTAACCTGGCACAAGGATACTCCCCCCCCCCCCCCCCCCAACTTTCAAATATGAAAAAAAAAATAGGGGCTCTACCAAGTTCTGGTACACTCTGTTCTATGTCCAATAGTAATCTGTCCTGTATGACTGTTTCTGTACAGTTCATCTTTGCTGGTGCCTGTAACATGGAAATGTAAAGACTGTCATGGTATTGTTACTGTAGCTAGTCTGTCACTGGGTGGCTGTGTCCCAAAACAGTATGGTAGAGGGAATTGCACTCACCGGCGAATTTATTAGTTACATCTGTTCAATTGCTTGGTAACACAAACTGCTAATCGGCCAATCCCATGGCAGCAAATCAATACATTAGGCATCTGGATGTGGTGAAGACGACTTGCTGACGTTCAAACCAAACATCCAGAATGGGGAAGAAAGGGGATATAAGTGACTTTGAACGGGGCGTGGTTGTTGGTACCATACAGGCGGATCTGAGTATTTCAAAAACTGCCGATCTACTGGGATTCCCATACAACCATCTCTCGGGTTTACAGAGAATGGTCAGAAAAAGAGAAAATATCCAGTGAGCGACAGTGTGGAGGAAAATGCCTTGTTGAGGTCAGAGGAGAATGGTTCGAGATGATAGAAAGGCAACAGTAACTCAAATAACCACACGTTACAACCAAGGTATGCAGAATACCATCTCTGAACGCACAACACACGAACCTTGAAGCAGATGGGCTACAGCAGAAGACGACCTCACTGGGGGGGCCACTCCTGTCAGTTAAGAACAGGAAACTGAGGCTACAACTTGCACAGGCTCACCAATTTTAGACAATAGAAGATTGGAAAAACTTTGCCTGGTCTGATGAGTCTCAGTTTCAGCTGCTACATTCAGATGGTGGGGTCAGAATTTGGGGTAAACAACATGAAAGCATGGATCCATCCTGCCTTGTATCACCGGTTCAGGCTGGTAGTGGTGGTGTAATGGTGGGGGGGATATTTTCTTGGTACACTTTGGGCCCCTTAGTACCAATTAATCATGGTTTAAACCCCATGGGCTACCTGAGTATTGTTGCTGACCATGTCCATCCCTTTATGACTACAGTGTCCCCATCTTCTGATGGCTCCTTCCAGCAGGATAATGTCACCATGTCACAAAGCTCCAATCATCTCACCACTGGACAATGAGGTCCCTGTACTCCAATCATCTCACCACTGGACAATGAGGTCCCTGTACTCCAATCATCTCACCACTGGACAATGAGGTCCCTGTACTCCAATCATCTCACCACTGGACAATGAGGTCCCTGTACTACAATGGTCTTCACAGTCACCAGATCTCACCCAATAGAGCACCTTTGGGATGTGGTGGAACGAGATATTCGCATTATGGATGTGCAGCCGACAAATCTGCAGCAAATGCGTGATGCTATCATGTCACTATGGACCAAAATCTCTGAGGAATGTTTCCAACACCTTATTGAAGCTATGCCATGAAGAATGAAGGCAGTTCTGAAGGCAAAAGTGGGTCCAACACGGTGATGTAATGGGTGGAGTTTGTTCCCATGTACGTGCCAGGATGAGAGGAGCTTTGGTGAGATGGTGGCATGGGAGCCAAACACCCCAGAGTCATGTGGATGTAGTCTGCTACTGCAAGAGCCTTTCTAAAGCCCCGGGTGAGGTCGTTTCACACCCAGAAGAACCAACTGTAGTCGCCTTGACTCTTTTTGCGGTCTAATGTGGACTGGGATAGGGAAGCTAAAGGCCTTTTAGGCTAGGCTACGTGTTCTCTGATGTGAATGCCGGTAAACTAGGTAGTGACATCTGGGACCGTGTCTGGCTTGGCAGAACTATAGAATGGGAAAGAGCGAGAGAGAGACTGGTATACTACATAAAAGTTCTGGAAGCGGGATGCTGTGGATCCAGTATACAGGGAATCTGTGGTGGAGGTATTTTCACTTAGTGGAGGAATTTGGATATTTTTAACATCATCGTTATGGAGTCAGACATCAGACTATTTTTAGTTATTTTAGTTATTAGTTAGTTATTTTTTTATTCTTATATTCAACATTTTATTTATTTTCTTATGTTATTAGCGCAACATTTTTATTGTTATTATTTTTAAAGTGCTGAAAATACATTCCTTGTGTGGACATTCCTTTATTCAAATATTAATGCCTACGGCCAGGGATGCTGTAAACGGCCTATGGTCCGGAGTTTGGCACAATATGGCAATAGGATTAAGCTAATAGTAGGAGACTCACTGTCCTATTTAAGAAGAAGCGGGGTGGGGACTGGTACAATTTGGTGCCTCCATCTAGCCAATCAGAAGTCCTCTTACATTTCTATACTGGTTGGCTATACGGTATGTGTGGTTTGGTTTCTCTCTCTTATGATGTATTAGCTTTCTGATTGGATGTCCATGTAAACTTATACTCACAGCTGTGTACTTGAAGCATTTGTAAAATAATGTTTTTCTTCTTTTAACATAACAAACAGGTTTATACTTACCTGCACAGGTTTGGTAACAGAGTGGCCCCGGTCCTCCTCCTTCTGGGCTCCTGGCTCCTCCTTTTCTCGCTGTGCCACCATAGGTAGCCGCTTCCTATGGTGGCACATCTGCAAGCTCGATACCGAGCAGCGCTGCCTGCATCAATAGACACAGACAGCGCGGCTTGGCCCCGCCCCCGCTTCGCAGGATTTAACTGACAGCAGGGGGAGCCAATGGCTCCCACTCCTCTCAGCAATGCCTGTGAGATTGGGGCGAATAGGAGAAAAATGCTACAGACAGGCACAGCACTGGATTGAGATCGGGTTCAGGTAAGTATAAGATGGGTGAAGAAGGCGATACACATACTGAAACATTTTTTACCTTTATGCAGGAAATGCAGTAAAGTGTTACTAAACCCACAACAGTAAAATCAGTCTGTATATGCAATAAAGCATTCTTGTTATGCTCATGGTGGAACCTAAGGGGTTAATACTCCACATTGTGTACAAAGGCTGTTTGATCCTGTCTTCTCTGATTCTCCCCTCCTTCCGCTGTCCCCTAATAATTTCCTGATAATAAAGAGTCTATGGAGTCAGGTTGCACATGCTCAGTTTGGTGTGTATTTTTGGGGGGAGGATGCATGTGATCAGCACAGGGCCAATCAGCACTGTCCAGACCAGTGTTTCTCAACTCCAGTCCTCAAGGCGCCCCAACAGGTCATGTTTTCAGTATTTCCCTCAGATGAAATGGATGTGGTAACTACTAAGGCAGTAAAACTGATCAAATCACCTGTGCAAAATAATGGAAAGCCTAAAAACATGACCTGTTGGGGCGCCTTGAGGACTGGAGTTGAGAAACACTGGTCCAGATATAGGGTCAGGGGTCTTGCAGTCTCATAGGACAGTCAGAAAACTACTCTAATGCCGCGTACACACGATCGCACATTCCGACAACAAAATCCACGTTTTTTTTTTCCGACGGATGTTGGCTCAAACTTATCTTGCATACACACGGTCACACAAATGTTGTCGGAAATTCCGATCGCCAAGAACGCGGTGACATACGACGCGTACAACGAGCCGTGAAAAATGAAGTCCAATAGCCAGTGTGGCTCTTCTGCTTGAATCCGAGCATGCGCGGAACTTTGTGCGTCAGAATTGTGTACACACGATCGGAATTTACGACAACGGATTTTGTTGTCGGAAAATTTGAGATCCAGATCTCAAATTTTGTTTGTCAGAAATTTCAATGGAAAATGTCCGATGGAGCCTACACACAGTCAGAATTTCCGACAACAAGCTCCCATCGAACATTTGTTGTCGGAAATTCCGCCCGTGTGTACGCGGCATTAGGAGTACAAAGATTTAAATTCTCCTCTATGTAAATTTTACTAATGGGGCATGTGGCCTTGGAACACTGGCGGATTGATTGGTCCCCTCTCTTCCCTTTTTGTCCTCTTCCCAGGGGCAGTGCTAGGTCTACAAAAGATCTGGGGCTAGAGCCCATAGCAGCGTAGTAAAGAAAGTCATATGCTTGGGCGGGCATACACATGTATATACAGTAATATACGTGTGTGTGTATATATATCCC
This sequence comes from Lithobates clamitans, assembly GCA_037952925.1. Classification (NCBI taxonomy): domain Eukaryota; kingdom Metazoa; phylum Chordata; class Amphibia; order Anura; family Ranidae; genus Lithobates; species Lithobates clamitans. The sequence goes on from JBBGZY010003584.1 coordinate 118,868, forward strand.
CAGAGAGCCCCCCCACTTACATCAGGGTCCCCAGAGAGTCCCCCCTTACATCAGGGTCCCCAGAGAGTCCCCCCTTACATCAGGGTCTCCAGAGAGTCCCCCCTTACATCAGGGTCCCCAGAGAGTCCCCCCTTACATCAGGGTCCCCAGAGAGTCCCCCCTTACATCAGGGTCCCCAGAGAGTCCCCCCTTACATCAGGGTCCCCAGAGAGTCCCCCCTTACATCAGGGTCCCCAGAGAGTCCCCCCTTACATCAGGGTCCCCAGAGAGTCCCCCCTTACATCAGGGTCCCCAGAGAGTCCCCCCTTACATCAGGGTCCCCAGAGAGTCCCCCCTTACATCAGGGTCCCCAGAGAGTCCCCCCTTACATCAGGGTCCCCAGAGAGTCCCCCCTTACATCAGGGTCCCCAGAGAGTCCCCCCTTACATCAGAGTCCTCAGAGAGCCTCCCCCTTTCATCAGGGTACCCAGAGGGCCCCCCATTTACATCAGGGTTCCCAGAGAGCCCCCCTTACATTAGGGTCCCCAGAGAGACACCCCTTAAATCTAGGTCCTTAGAGAGACTCTGCCTTAAAATCAAGGTCCCCAGAGAACCTCTCCCTTGCATCAGGGTCCCCAGAGAGCCCCCCACTTACATAAGGGTCCCCAGAGAGCCTCCCCTCCCCTTTGGGGGCCCCTGCAGAGACTTGGAGCTACTGGCCCCAAATTCGGGGCTATAGTCCCAACAGCCACCCCCTAGCGACGCCCCTGCCTCTTCCCATTCCCCTTTACCCCCCCCCCCCATTTTTTTTCCTTATTCCACCTCTGATTTCTGATAACCTATATTTTTCCTATCGTCCCTTTCAACCACTTCTTCTTTACAATAATGGCACTTGCCGGGTAAAAAAAAAATCATACGGGGTATAGAGATTTCCTAGTACCCGGCATTCCGGGTCATTTCTTCATGCATATATCGGCCTCTTCTGTATGTTTTGGTTGATAATGTGTCAAACTTTTTGTGGAATTGTTCTATTTTTGTTTTGGCAGAACTGTGGTTTCTGTACTTACCGTGTGTTGCTTTGAAATAAAGTATTGGAAAAAAGAAAAAAAAAACCCCACCAAATTATCAGTAAATCAGTTATATACCACTTTGTCATTTTGCTCTATAGTATGTAAGGGTGTTGGATACTGCACTGCGTATCGGCTACTCTACCCTCCCATAGAGAGGAAACTAAGCTATACATACTGTATCTGCAAATAATATAATACGGGAGTTTTTTTAAAAAACACAAATCATTCCGTGCTCAATTCACATTTTACTTTGTTTTCTGCAATGGCCCAAAATATATTCCGTTTCCTTCCCATCAGCAGTCAAGGTCACCCAGTTTACCTTTTTTAGCTCATGAATTATTCATATCCTCTTTACCACAGCAGAAGATTTCTGCTTGTAATCCTGAAATATTTGTTTTTTCCGTTTTTTTTAAACGCCAAGCGTATCACCATCATCCCGCATTTAGAGGAATGAAAATATGTAACATTTCTCTTTTTCTATTTAAAGTAGCAATCGAAGGCTTTGAAATGTAGATGCAGGCAGCATGCTTTGAAAGTCAGAGTCTTTTTTATCCTTTGGTCATTGATGCAGTCATCGATTGTAGTTTGTATATTTTGATCCTGAAGATACTGGGACATTAGGACATGCAGGCAGATGGATTGACAAGGAAAATGATATGACGGTGGAGAACAAAGTTCTTAAACTGTACACAGAGTCGTGAGAGCCTGTCAATTAAACCTACGAGGTAACGGAATTTTGTAAAGGGATAGAGAGACAATCAAGTCCAACTCAAGCTGAAGCTTTTCTTATTTTTTTTGGACAGTGTGGGTAGGCCTCATTCACACGAGTACAGAGGCCCTTACTGCATGAATGGATCATTGGTTTATATGGTTCGAGCTACCAGGTGCTCCCTGCCCTCTGCTTTCTGAAATCCAACCCTTAGGCCTCATTCACATGGGTACTGAGGCCCCTGCACCATGAATGGTCCATTGGTTTATGTGGCTTGAGCTACTAGGTTCTCCCCACCCCTCTGCTTTCTGAAATTCAACCCTTAGGTCTCTTTCACATGGATGCTGAGGCCCCTACACCATGAATGGACCATTGGTTTATGTGGCTTGAGCTACTAGGTGCTCCCCGCCCCCCTGCTTTCTGGAATCCAACCCTTAGGCCTCATTCACATGGGTGCTGAGGCGGCCCCTACACCATGAATGGGCCATTGGTTTATGGGGTTTGAGCTACCTGGTGCTCCCCACCCCGCTTTCTAAAATCCAACCCTTAGGCCTCATTCACATGGGTACTGAGGCCCCTGCACCATGAATGGTCCATTGGTTTATGTGGCTTGAGCTACTAGGTTCTCCCTGCTCCTCTGCTTTCTGAAATTCAACCCTTAGTTCTCTTTCACATGGATGCTGAGGCCCCTACACCATGAATGGGACATTGGTTTATATGGCTTGAGCTACCAGGTGCTCCCCGCCCCCTGCTTTCTGAAATGCAACCCTTAGGCCTCATTCACATAGGTGCTGAGGCCTAAACACCATGAATGAGCCATTGGTTTATGCGGTTTGAACTACTAGATGCTCCCCACCCTGCTTTCTAAAATCCAACACTTAGGGCCCCTACACCATGAATAGGCCATTGGTTTATGGGGTTTGAGCTACCAGGTGCTCCCCACCCCGCTTTCTAAAATCCAACCCTTAAGCCTCATTCACATGGGTATTGAGGCCCCTGCACCATGAATGGGCCATTGGTTTATGTGGCTTGAGCTACCAGGTGCTCCCCGCCCCCCTGCTTTCTGAAATGCAACCCTTAGGTCTCATTCACATGGGTGCTAAGGCCCCTACACCGTGAATGGACCATTGTTTTTTTACGGCTTGAGCTACCAGGTGCTCCCCTCCTCCTGCTTTTTGGAATTCAACCCTTAGGCCTCATTCACATGGATGCTGAGGCCCCTACACCATGAATGGGTCTTTGGTTTATGCGGCTTGAGCTACAAGGTGCTTCCCGCCCCCTGCTTTCTGGAATGCAGCACTTAGGCCTCATTCACATGGGTATTTAGGCCTATAAACCATGAATGGGCCATTGGTTTATGCGGTTTGAGCTACCAGGTGCTCCCCACCCCCTGCTTTCTGGATTACAGCCCTTAGGCCTCATTCACATGGGTGCTGAGGCCCTTACACCATGAATGGGCCATTGGTTTATGCGGCTTGGGCTACCAGGTGCTCCCAACCCTCTGCTTTCTGGAATGCAACCCTTAGGCCTCATTCACATGGGTGCTGAGGCCTATACATCGTGAATGGACCATTTTATGTGGCTTGAGCTGCCAGTTACTGTATGTGGGCAGCCTATGGAATTCTATGGGGGTGCAGTGGCTTTATGGACACAGCCACTCATCCTTATTTGATGGTGTGCGGCCCTTAATGCACACTGATTGTGTTGGGGTCACTTACCCGCACCCTTACTACCGGGGCTGCCGATAAGGCAGTACAGCCAGCCCTTCTGTATGGCGCCCGGGCCCCATCAGTTCAAAAGGGGGGCCCAGGCACCTGCTGAGCTGGAGGGCTGGCTGTAATGTCTTGTTTCAAACACCAACCCACTCCTGACTCCTCCTGCAGCGCTGCCAGCTTCTCCTCCTATTTCTCCCTCTGGCTGCACTGCAGAGGGATTGGTTTTAGCACATGCACTGCTTTCATCTGCTCTCCAGGTCCCCCCTGTGCCCCTTTCCCCATAGCACTTCCGGCTTCCCTCTTCTCCCACCAGCAGCAGCTGCAGGCAGACAGGGGGATGTTTCGTGATGGAGAGTGCAGGAAGGGGCTGGTAAATATGTAATTTTCTGGCCCCTCCCTTTCCTGAATTATTACAGTAAGTGATTGGTATCAATCATTCCTGTGTTCATTCATCACGGAAGCATAGTAAACTGTATTTGCTACGCTTCCGTTTCTGAATGAGCAGGAAGCCTCAGAGGGCTTCCTATTCATTCATTTGTGCAGCGGAGGTTGCAGAGAAACAGACTTATAAATCTATCTCCTCAGTCACTTTCGGCCAGGGGGGCCCTGTGATTCCTAACAGCAGCCCTGCATCTGCCTGTCATATTAGGACAAGCAGCTGTGTCTAGACATGTGCATTTCGTTTAGTTCTGAATTACATTTTTTTAACGAATTTTGACAAATTTGTTAATTCCGAATTTTTCAGTTTCCGAATTTTTCAATTTCCGGAATTCAAAAATTTGGAAATTCAAAAATTTGAAAATCTAAAAAAAAAAGAAAAATCAGTAAAATTTGAAAAAATAACTATTACATTATAGGTATCGGAATTTCCTTTCAAATTTGGCTGTTTGTGATCGCAAATGTATCCGAAGTTACGAATTATCTGAAATAACGAATGCCGTATCTAAACGTATGGAACGTAACAATCTAATAATAATAATAATAATAAATAACAATAATAAAACAGCTTCTCCCCGTAGGGGAAGTCCACCTTCCAGACAGTATGTGTAGCTTCTGACTTTTATTTTTTTGCTGGGGGGGGGCGGAACTCCTCTTTAGTTAGAGTTCCCTTCACTGAAACTAAGGGGCCAAGCCCCCTGAAAAACAACCCCACACCGTAATCCTACCCTCCCCCCTCCACCAAATGATTTGGACCAGTGCACAAAGCAAAGTCCATAAAGACATGGATGAGCGAGTTTGGGATGGTAGAGCTTGACTGGCCTGTACCCGACCTCAACCCGATAGAACACCTTTGGGATGAATTAGAGCAGAGACACTGAGCCAGGCCTTCTCATCCAACATCAGTGCCTGACCTCACAAATGCGCTTCTGGAAGAATGGTCAAACATTCCCATAGACACCCTCCTAAACCTTGTGGACAGCCTTCCCAGAAGAGTTGAAGCTTTTATAGCTGCAATATTGAACCCTATGGACTAGGACTGGTATGCCATTAAAATTCATACGTGTGTGTGTGTAAAGGCAGGCGTCCCAATACTTTTGACAATATAGTGTTTATATTCAATCGTGTCCCAAACCGGAATCTCAAATTCTGAGCTCTTTCTGCTGTATCAAGGATCTCGTAGAGAGGAGGGAGCTAACGTGTGCTCAAAATGGCGACCTGTTTTGGGCAGATAAACAGGTACAACTTATGTGAGGGTTTGTTTCATCCCTGTGTATCACCTGAGGCCAGTCACTTCACTGGGTGTATATATAAGGGTTTCAAACCAATTAAAGGAAAAACAGGTGGTGAGGAGGCCACATATAGCCTCCTCACCACCTGTCAAACGCCCGCTAAAAACAGATCAACCGCAGATCGCTTTCCACAAGGGTGTCAAGGGCTGCCGTACATCAGAACGAGCCCTTAGACATGTTAATGAAAGTTGGTGGGTGTAGGTAGTGTAGATGCTATAGGGCTTGACTGTCTCTACAGAGGGACAGTGACGCTGGATCATGAATCACATCCTGTATGTATAATACAGTCCAGTCTCTCTTCTCCCGCAGAGTCATCATTTACTTACAATGAAACACCAACTCAGTGTACCAACTTTGCTTTACTAGAGTTTACTCTAAAGGGTGTGGGCACAGGGAAGACATGACCTCACAAGGAGAGATATTCTGGCCACATTTTTTTGGATAGTATAACGTATGGATGTTCTTGTGTAATTAAAAGTTTTGCAATATAAATACAAAAGTCCCCAACAGGTAGACGCGTAATACAAAAACAATCAACAAACCATCACTCTAACATAGTCAATCTAAAGTGCCATCTAAAGTAGGACCATGTTCAATGATGCAAAATGTCAAGGAGAGGGAGTGCCCAACGCTAAATAGACTACGAGGTAGCCAAGTCAGAAGATGCAAACCAGGGAGATCAGACCTTGGTGGGTGCAAAATGTATTGAGGCACTCTCTGCTAGCTCTCTAGATAGAGGTAGGAGAGCATTGACCAGAGACATCCAACAATTCTTAGTTGGTGGAGTGGAGGACTTCTACCTTAGAACAATAGCTTTACAGGCATAAAATAGTAAAATTCTTCTGGAAGCCTTTTGTGGAGCCAAAGAGTCCACCAATTCAAGGAAGAAGAACCTTGGGAACTGCAGGAACTCAAGGAAGAAGCACTTAGGAAAGAGGTGTAGTCCAACACCTGAGTCCAATACACTGCTGTCATTGTTATGTTGAACAATGACAATGATGTAAAATGTCAAGGAGAGGGAGCGCTACTTGGCGTGTCCAATATACTATGAGATGTCAGAAGCTCACACCAGGGAGACCAGCCCTTGGTGGGTGCAAAATTTATTGGGAGACACCCTTCTACCGCTCTATGGTATCTCACAAAAGTGAGTACACCCTCACATTTTTGTAAATATTTTATTATATCTTTTCATGTGACAACACTGAAGAAATGACACTTTGCTACAATGTAAAGTAGTGAGTGTACAGCTTGTATAACAGTGTAAATTTGCTGTCCCCTCAAAATAACTCAACACACAGCCATTAATGTCTAAACCGCTGGCAACAAAAGTCAGTACACCCCTAAGTGAAAATGTCCAAATTGGGGCCAAAGTGTCAATATTTTGTGTGGCCACCATTATTTTCCAGCACTGCCTTAACCCTCTTGGGCATGGAGTTCACCAGAGCTTCACAGGTTGCCACTGGAGTCCTCTTCCACTCCTCCATGACGACATCACGGAGCTGATGGATATCAGAGACCTTGCGCTCCTCCACCTTCTGTTTGAGGATGCCCCACAGATGCTTAATAGAGTTTAGGTCTGGAGACATGCTTGGCCAGTCCATCACCTTTACCCTCAGCTTCTTTAGCAAGGCAGTGGTCGTCTTGGAGGTGTGTTTGGGGTAGTTATGTTGGAATACTGCCCTGCGGCCCAGTCCCTGCAGGGAGGGAATCATGATCTGCTTCAGTATGTCACAGTACATGTTGGCATTCATGGTTCAATCAATGATCTGTAGCTCCCCAGTGCCGGCAGCACTCATGCAGCCCCAGACCATGACGCTCCCACCACCATGAGGACTGTAGGCAAGACACACTTGTCTTTGTACTCCTCACCTGGTTGCCGCCACACACGATAGACACCATCTGAACCAAATAAGTTTTTCTTGGTCTCATCAGACCACAGGACATGGTTCCAGTAATCCATGTCCTTAGTCTGCTTGTCTTCAGCAAACTGTTTGCGGGCTTTCTTGTGCATCATCTTTAGAAGAGGTTTCCTTCTGGGATGAGAGCCATGCAGACCTATCTGATGCAGTGTGCGGCGTATGGTCTGAGCACTGACAGGCTGGGAGCTGCAGCATTGGGTGGGCCATTGGGGAAGAGATGTGGTCCAAGACCTAAGTCCAATACACTGCTGTCGTTGTTATGTTGGACTCTGTTAGACCCACCACATTAAAAATCTGATGCCATAAAGCTGCACTGAGTGGAGCGCATGAGGACCTCTTTGGGTAAATGTCTGTTGGGACATTTTTAGTGTACCTTGTACCGTGTTATACATAGCTCTGTATAGTACACCAAGATAAGAATAATATATCCCAGCTTCCAGATTCCATTTACCATGTAGAAGGTTTGGTGGAACTGCTGAACACTGTCTTTATCTCTATATAAGCAAGACAGATTTGCTGCGTGGCTGGGATCTCTTGGCGCTCAGGAATAGCGAGTTTATTCATGCATAAAATTAAGCTTTTTTAGCAATCCAGCTAACCGGTCCTGGAATAACACTTCCTCCTCTGCGAGCAAAGCAAAACTTTACAAAGCAAGCTAGTGTATCCACAATCTTGCTGACTTATGTTTTTAAACAGCTGATCATCTGATCATGTCTGCAGTCTCTGACTGTCTCATGTATCATGCTCATAGTCTCTGACAATCTCTTGTATCATGCCCATAGTCTGACAGTCTCCTGTATCATGCCAATAGTCTTTGGCTATGTCCTGTTGTGTGTCGTATGTGCAGCCCTTTGGTGATATTGGAGGCCGTACTTGAGGCCCCTCATATCAAGAAAGCTGACCACCATTACTGTAGGCCATTTGGACAAGGAGAGAAGCCCCAAACACTTTTAACAGTTTTTAAAGCTCCGTCCAGTCTTTTTTCAAGGATGGACCAGATATACCCCTAACAGTACTGGAGCAAGCAGTACTGGGGCTTTCAGTTGCCCAGCTGCCAACAGCCTGTAAAAGCCTTTGGTAGACTGAAGTTCATGGCAGTTAGACAATGTACTATTGGCACCAGGGCTGGGACGAGGGGTGGCTGCCCTGGGCACTTCAGTATTCTGTGAGGTAGGGGGGCACCACAAAGAGATGGGGGGGGGGGAGGGGATTTGTTTCGAGAAGGGAAATTTGGGGGGGGGGGGCGTCAGGAGGTAAGAATTGATCTAGGAGGGGAAATTTGGGGACGTGTGCTAAGAGTGGTGTTTTTGGGGGGTTTGTGTTGAGAGAGGAGATGGGAGGAAATGGATTTGTGCTAGAAAAGGTAATATGGTGGGGGGAGTGAATTTGTGCTAGGATGGGGGATTGGGGAGGGGGATTTGGAGTGGACAGGGGAGAATTTGAGCTCAGAGGGGAAATTTGAGGGGTAGAAGATTTGTGCCAAGAAGGGAAATTTTTTTTTTTTGGGGGGGGGGTTGTGGTGTGGGCATATGTGGAGTGAGAGGATTTGAGATAAGCATGCATATATGCGGTCAATTTTTTTTTTTTTTGGGGGGGGGGGGTTGATTTTTGCTGACACACAATGCTCATACATCTGGGGGGAGGGGCGCAATTTCACCCTGGGCACTGATTGGCACGGCAAATTAAACAAAGCTTTTCAGGGTTTTTATATCAAATTTGGCGAGTCCATAATAGTACGATCAAATGCTCTGACAAACCTATTTTTTTCGTATTTTTGTAATGTTTGTTTGTTTTGTAAACAAAATTCTACTGGTCAATGCCAAGTTTAAAGTATAACTAACATCAAAACTTTTAATTCTTTAATTTTTGGATAGAGTGAAAGGGGAATAGAGTCCTTGTCAGGTGTTTTATTCTTGTCTGTGTTCTCGTTATGGAGTGGAGCCCAGTCTGCAGCTCTGGCAGGAATAGGACTCTGTGCTGTAGAGGAGACTTTTACACAAGCATGGCTGAATGAGAAGTTGTTGTCACAGAACATAAGGCAACCAGTGTTATGCCACCCTCCATCCACTAGGGGTTGCACTGAAGATTTTGAGACTCTGGGGAGAAATGTAGAGGACTGTGGGAGATGTAGTCCCCCCCCCCAAAGCCTGTACTATAGTTTTGTTCTTGAACTTCAACTCCCAGAGGCACTGAGGAGGAGAAGTGTTGTACATTTTTCCGGTCTGAGGAGAGGAAGGACTATTTGATAGACTGAGGCTGGGAGCAGACTGAGTGAAGAGGGACACAGTGGCAGCCATATCGGAGCATCAGAGGTTGTTCTAAATGTTGGCTGAGCCTGCTGCCCAACGAAGAGCCAAATGGTCCCATATTTTGGGTTGTTACCAAAATAGGAATAGAGAGAAAATCTTCCAATGGGGACACTAGTTCTGGTGACAACCAGGGATTCCCTCATTTTAGAGGGATTTCCTCTCACTTCCTCTTTTGGCTATGTGTCAGGAAGTGAAGGGAATTTTCCCGATTGGAACACAGTTAGCAAAAATGAAAACTGACTGGGTTGTAACCCTTCCTTACTCTATCCAAAATGGAAAAAAAATGCCTTTAGCTCTTTTAGGAGGACAAGACTTCTGGTTCCTCTGAATGATGCAGATGCCTGATCACAGTTAATTCTGCTTTCTATAATAAAAATAAAGTTGAAAGCATGTGCAAATATTTTTTTATGCACAGCTCTGCACAGCCATTGTTCTTAAAGGAGAAGTCCAGCCAAAGCTCGGTTGGCTGGGCTTCTCCTAAGGGTCACAGAAGTGCAATTCATTTTGCATGGCTGTGACCCGTTTTCAGCAGAGAGCGGACCAAAGTCCACTCTCTGCTGACGTCACGGATCTCAGTCCAGGCACCACGTCATCCAGACAATAAAGTCTGGATCCGCCAAGGTGCCTGAACTGACACCCGTCTCAGGCTCTCAGCGAGCCACTGAGAGCCTGAGATGGCCCGCTCCGCCCCCTCCACGGCTCAGCGCTCCAATGAGTGAGGAGGGAGATGAGTAGAGAGCTGTGACTTACAGTCTGCAGCTCTCTGCTCACGGAGCTCTGAAAACTGAGTGATCGGCAGTGTTCGATTGCTCGGTTTTCAGTGCAGAGACACCGGGGGACAGATGCAGCATCGGACCCATGCTACATCCACCTAGGTAAGTATGAATGGGGGAAAAAAATTCCCATACTTCTTCTCCTTTAAGCTTATACAGTGCAACACTTTACGCATTCCTAACCATTAATTTGTAAGATATTCATTAAGGTTAGGGTGTAAAGTCTCAAGGTTTTTTACCTTAATACATTCTGTGCATTAAGGTGAAAAACCTCTCTTGCTGTAGCCCCCCCCCAGACCCCCATTTTTCTACCTGATCCAATCCAGCGGTGTGCATGGGTGCAGCAGCTCTAGCTGCTGTCAATCAAATCCTGTGACACGGGAGTGAGGGGCGGGGGCCGAGTCCTGTTGTCTGTGTCAATGGACACAGCAGCGGGACTCAGGAGCCAGCCTGCCCGGTGTGTCACCATGGAAAGCGGCTTTCTGTGGCGCCACCCGATGAAGGGGAGGAGCCAGGAGCGCCGACGGTGCACCCCAGAAGAAGAGGATTGGGGTTGCTCTGTGCAAAACCAGGTAAGTATAACATGTTTGTTATTTTTATTTAAAAAAAAAAAACAAACCCTTACAAATACTTTTAAAGGGGTTGTAAAGGTTCACTTTTTTAAAATAAAATTAATAAGCATGTTATACTTGCCTGCTCTGTGCAAGGTTTTTGCACAGAGTGGCCCGGATCCTCCTCTTCTGGGGTGCCCTGTCGGTGCTCCTGGTTCCTTCTCTTCATCAGGTTTCCATGAGGGCACCCATGCAGGTGCATTCCCGAGTCCCACTGCTACGCCCATTAAAACAGACAGCGGGACTCGGCCCCGCCCCTCCCCCGCTTCCATGTCACTGGATTTGATTGACAGCAGCGGGAGGCTCCCACTGCTATTAAGGAAGGGCCTAGCTCTGAGGAAGGGGGTGCACCCCCGAAATGCGTTAGCTGTACCTCGTGTCCTGTGCATGTCCATGCATTGTTTTTATGGCCTTTTGTCAGTTACATTTTGTGAGCACCCACTTTTATATAAAACATTTTTATTATTAAATTATCTTTGGTAATGCACTAGGTGTGCACGCCTTCCTTTTCTGTTTTTTCTTGTACAGCTATTAATCTATCCAATGAGGACTATTAGAGCTGCTGGGCTCGTGCATGTTGCTGAAACGGACGGCTCAGGTAAGAAAAGGGGGGCTCTGGGGGGAGGGGCAGCTGCAGCAAAAAAGGTTTTTCGCCTTAATGCATAGAATGCATTAAAGTGAAAAACATTGAGACTTTATAATGCCTTTAAGGTTAAAATTTAGCATGTTCAATTTTTTTGCCTTCCCCCCCCCCCCATATGTGACTGTGTCATCAGCTGCCCACTTAGTTATTACAAGAGGTCACGTCTGTCCCGGACATTGGGACTGGGACTGGCGATGCATCACTCTTCTATTGCCGGTTCACCGACTTGAAGTCAGACATTTTTTAAGCAGCTGGTTATACATCATAAATCAAATGCCTGCCCCAAATAACCACTGCCAACAGCCCCCGGATTCCAGGGACGTTCCTTCCAGCAGCAGATGTACAGGTTTTTCGGTTAAAGCGTTATTAAATCCAAAACCCCCCAAAAATGCAAATATTGCAGCTTTTTTTTATTTTAGGGTTTATTTACCTTTATTTTCACTTGGTGTTCTTGGCAGTAACACACTTCCTGTCTTGTGTAGGCCATACATGGGTGGAATTCTGAGCAAATTTTCTTTCGAAGAAATCAAAAAATTTTGTGCGTTCTTTGTGATCTGATGGCGCCACCATTGACTTCAAAGTTCGACCAACCGAGCCTTCAATTTCACATCACGTTGCTACAGAAAAAGGAATTTTCATGGCTGGGAATCTTCTTTTCTTTCCGGGAATTCTCTTTTTCCTGTGCTCATGCGCATTTCTTTATTGATTTATATTTCTTGCACGATTCTCCCATCATTCATTAGAAAATTGTTTGTTTCTCAAAATATTTCCGACATGCCCAATCGCTCAATTTTCAATGGCTGCATGAAAATGGGCTGTTGCCGCGGCCCACTAATGGTGCGAAATTCGAAAGAAAATAGTTGAGATTTTCGAAAGAGAATTCTTTCGGAATTTCGCACCATTAGTGGGCCGCGGCAACAGCTTATTTTCATGCGGCCATCGAAATTGAGCGATTGGGCATGTCGGAAATATTTTGAAAAACAAACAATTTTCTAATGAATGATGGGAGAATCGTGCAAGAAATATAAAATCGAATAAGAAATGCGCATGAGCACAAGAAAAAGAGAATTCCCGGAAAGAAAAGAAGATCTATGGTAGGCTTTGGCGTGTCTCCCCTCTGGAAGGAGGAGGAACGAAGACACCTTTTGGACAGCAGCATTACCAGTCTGGGGAAGAGGGTGGTATTAGATGGACTAGCAGATTTAGATGGATTTACAGTTTTTAGATTTAATTACAGTTTTTAGATTTAGATGTAATTCGTTTTTTTTGGGGGGGGGTTTACGTAAATGAATAAAAACTGACCACTGTAAGCATCAGTAAATGGTTTGCCTCAACATTCCAAATGCCACTTTTGCTGGAAAGCTTGATCTGTTAGAGGAAGGTGAGAAATACAGACTTACTGGCAGAATCATCAGGTGAAAATAAAGAGAAAAAAAAAAGCCTAAACACACAATTTACATCGTCCTTTCTATTTCTGTATGTGGATGATGGCACTGTACTTATTTGAATTAAAAAAAAATTAAATACCTTTTTTATCCTAATCGATATACAGCTGTCACATGACCCAGTTCTCTCCCAGCCTGTCTGCAGGGAAACCTAAGAGGCAGGAGCTTCTAGTACTCTGCTGCTGGTCACATGTTCACAATATAAAAAAACAGCCTTTGGAATACAGAATAAAAATAAATAATATCAATAAACTGTTTTAAATTGTCAAGCAAATACAGTAAAACGTTGGATTGCGAGCATAATTCGTTCCAGAAACATGCTTGTAATCCAAAGCACTTGTATAGCAAAGCGAATTTCCCCATAAGAAATAATGGAAACTTAAATGATTCATTCCACACAGGGGCGGGCTGACCATTGAGCCACTCGGGCAGTGCCCGAGGGCCCTGGGCCACTAGGGGGCCCCATCAGGGTTGCCAGCCTCAGTAAAACCAGGGACAGTATGTATAAATCTGTGTTTTTTTTTTTACATCTGTCTGTGTATACTGTGTGATTGTATACTGTGTGTGTGTGTGTATACTGTGTGGCCCCATATTCTCTGATTGCCTGGGGGCCCCATAATCTCCTATTGCCCGGGGGCCCCATGAGTTATCAGTCCACCCCTGGTTCCACAACCATTTATTCATAGGTCCTTCAGTTTATAGTCCATATAAAAAGATTAAGCAATGTGACCAGGTTGTGTAACCATAAAATGTCCATCCATAAATGGAAGCCTCCACAAGGGGATTAGAAGCAAAATCCAGCAGGAGCCACAGAGTATAAAAGAGAAGAGAGGCACCTCTAAGTGTAGCAATATGTTGCTAAATGTTGTACCTTCATTAAATGTAACCATATTGCTACACTTAGAGGCGCCTCTCTTCTCTCTATACTCAGTTGTGGCATGACGCTACTTGTATATCAAGACATCGCTTGTATATCAAGTCAAAATGTATTTAAAAAGTTTGCTTGTCTTGCAAAATGCTTTCAAACCAAGATTTTACTGTATATATTTGAAATAAAATCTTTATTATTTTTTGGCAATAACATAGTGTGGGCGGATTTCTGCCAGACACAGGCTGTGTCACGCCCCTCCAGCCTGTGTCTTAGAATAAGAGGGAGGTGAAGCCTCCATTAATCTACATGTAATATTTTTATTATTATACAGGATTTATATAGTGCCAACAGTTTGTGCAGCGCTTTACAACATGAGGGTAGACAGTACAGTTACAATACAAATCACTGCAGGAGGAATTAGAGGGCCCTGCTTGTTAGAGCTTACAATATAGGATACATCACCCCTATTGTGTGTCAGAAACCATGAAATCAGACCGAGACAGAAGTACAGTTAAATCACACTTGTTTAATATTAAAAGTAAATGGAACAATTGTAGTCAAAACATAGCCAAATCGGAACGGATTGTTAGACAAGCCAAACGTCAGGGAGCCGGAGATGAGTGCAGTAAAACAGCAAGCAGGATCTGGAGCCAGAAGGGATGTCAGCCAAGCAAGTCTCTGTGATGTTGACTAAGGCGAAGGCAGAGATCCTCTGGGCTGGACGGCTTAAGTAGGCAGGACTGACGAGCAGGATATCATCAGCAGCTGAGTAACTGTGGAGAGATAGGAGCTGGCAATTAGCCAACAGCTGAGTGGCCAGCTCAGAGAAGGAAGGGCTGAGCCTAGCCCTGACATTGTGTTTAGCTGGTTGGTGGGCATGGAGGAGGAGGGAGGGAGTGGGCTGTCATTCACCACTGTGTATACATCCACATGTGTGACTCTTTAGTCACATGGGCTGCTCAGAAGTGATAGGGAAGAAACGTTCAGCATAGAAACTCGCTGAAAACTGAGCATGTGCAGAGTTGCCACCACAGCTGCAAAATCCCTACCTGAATTGGGGACTTGGACAGAAGGGGGAGATAGAGAACAGTAAGATCAACCAGGTTTTTTGCAGAATACAGAAAATGAATATCATAGTGACTGAGTATGAACAGCATGTAATACACCATTTATTGATAGATTTTTATGATGTGGGTTTAGTGACATTTTAATAAGCTACAAAACATTTTTGTTTTTGGGTTTAATAACTTCAAAGCATAACTAAAACAAACCTTTGGCTAGAATAAAGAGGGGGTAGAACCATTGTCAGGTTTTTTTTGCAGTCCGGGTCCCCATTATGGAGATTCACTCTCTCTCATGTCCTGATTACCAGAATCATCAAGCGTGAAAGCAAGGGTAAATGTAAGCATTTGAGTTGCCACCAGAATAGGAATAGAGGGAAAATCTTCCAATGGGGACAATTGTTCCAGTGACAACTAAGAGGGATATCCCTCACATTGGAAGATTATCCTCTAACTTCCTGTTGAGTCTACAGGGCATAAAATGAAGGAAAAGCTCCCTAATGAGACTCATGGTGAAAAAAAAAAAAAACTGACAGCAATTTAAACTTAACTTGCTCTAAAATCAAAAAAAAAAAAAGTGTGGTCTTTAGATATACTTTAAAAAAGAAGTACAGTCTCCAAAAAAACGTTCTAAGTGAAGAGCTTTTCATCTTTTTTACTTAATCACGTTGCTCATTAGGCTGAAAGCAGCACATCCAAGGGACGTCCAGCTTCTCACAACCTCCATCAGTTGCCTGGGCAACTCCGGTCATCATTGCCTCTTCTGGGGGGGGGGGAAATAATTCCTTACTAACCACAGAGAAGTCTCGAACAAATCCCTGTATTAAAATGTTTACATTCTGAGGTTTAATAACTATAATAAATATGGATCTCCTTTTTAGATAATGAGGGCCTGCCTGTTTTGAACTGAAATGATGGTTTAGTAGGCCCTTGTACTTTGCCGTTGTTAAAGAAGGATTGCTTCTCGGCATTTCAGCTAAGATCAAATATATGTTGGAAGTCCTAAGGGATCTTCCCTGTGGGGGGCATGAACTAGGGCTTCCATTGGGTGAGGTAGGGCACAGTAGTAATTCCTTGGTGAAGTACCCAAGGGGCCCAGTCCCTACTGATTTGGCAGTGCTACCTTGTCTGGCTGAGGGCTGGAAAAGGCAGAGGGCCTGAGGTGTCAAGCTCCCCCTTTGCATGACATCCCATGGGGTGCTTGAGTAGCACTATGGGTTTGGGACCCCCACTGTGTGAATCTGCACTAGGCCACAACACTAAAGCTTTTTCCTGCTCAATGCTTCATGGTCTGGGCCTTTTGGCTGAGACTGGGACAATTTTTGTTACCAGGCCGCAAGGTCTAGCCATTGTGCACAACATTGCTTTTTATTTTTTATTTACTCACTATCCATGTGTGCCTAACTGTACTTTTTTATGTGTCTTATCTTCTTTACTCATGGATGGAGTGTGGGTCTTCTGGCCTACCCTGAAGCCTAAGGGTAGGATATGTTGCCATCAGGTTCTTTCCACCCCTGCCTTGTGGAATCTGTCTTCAGGGAAGCCTCACACCCATTTCTCGTTGGTTGGCTTTGGCTAATCATGAGGACTGGGGTCCACCGGGCCTTTTGGTTATGTGGACCTTAGTATGCCTTGCAAGTGGAGATCACTGTGGTAGCAGAACCTACTTCAGGGATTTCCAGTTTCCATCAGCCAGATCTGGTGTATGCATAGTTACATTGGTCCAAGCTGGACCAATGTAAATATACAGTTCTACTCATAAGTTTACATACGCTGGCAGAATTTATGATTTCTTGGCCATTTTTCAGAAAATATGAATGATAACACAAAAACATTTCTTTCACTCATGGTTAGTGTTTGACTGAAGCCATTTAGTATCAATCAACTGTGTTTACTCATATGATGATGACAACAGGAACTATCCAAATGACCCTGATCAAAAGTTTACATACTCTGGTGATTTAGGCCTGATAACATGCACACAAGTTGACACAAAGGGGTTTGAATGGCTATTAAAGGTAACCATCCTCACCTGTGATCTTTTTTCTTGTAATTGGTGTGTATAAAAGGTCAATGAGTTTCTGGACTCCTGACAGACCCTTGCATCTTTCATCCAGTGCTGCACTGACGTTTCTGGATTCTGAGTCATGGAGACAGCAAAAGAATTGTCAAAGAATCTGCGGGAAAAGGTAGTTGAACTGGATAAAACAGGAAAGGGATATAAAAAGATATCCAAGGAATTGAGAATGCCAATCAGCAGTGTTCAAACTCGAATCAAAAATGAGGGGTTCTGTTGAAACCAAACCATGGTCAGGTAGACCAACTAAAATTTTAGCCACAACTGCCAGGAAAATTGTTTGGGATGCAAAGAAAAACCCACAAATAACTTCAGGTAATATACAGGACTCTCTGAAAACATGTGGTGTAGCTTTTTTAAGATGCACAATAAGGTGGCACTTGGGGGCTGCATGGTCGAGTTGGCAGAAGAAAGCCATTACTACGCAAATGCCACAAAGTAAATGCCCGCTTATAATACGCCAAACAGCACAGAGACAAGCCTCAAATCGTCTGGCACAAAGTTCTTTGGAGTGATGAGACCAAAATGTAGCTTTTTGGCCACAACCATAAACGCTACATTTGGAGAGGAGTGAAAAAGGCCTATGGAGGTACGGAGGTGGATCACTGATGTTTTGGGTATGTGTGAGCTGCAAAGGCACAGGAAATTTGGTTAGAATTGATGGCAAGATGAATGCAGTATGTTATCAAAATATACCAGAGGAACATTTGCATTCATCAGCCAGGAAGCTGCGCATGGGACGTACTTGGACATTCCAACATGACAATGATCCAAAACACAAGGCCAAGTTGCCCTGTCATTGGCTACAGCAGAATAAAGTGAAGGTTCTGGAGTGGCCATCTCAGTCTCCTGACCTTAATATCACTGAGCCACTCTGGGGAGATCTCAAACGTGCCGTTCATGCAAAACAGCCCAAGAATTTACAGGAACTGGAGGCTTTTTGCCAAGAGGAATGGGCAGCTTTACCACCTGAGAAGATAAAGAGCCTCATCCACAAATACCACAAAATACTTCACGCTGTCATTGATGTTAAAGGGGGCAATACACGGTATTACGAACTGGGGTATATAAACTTTTGATCAGGGTCATTTGGCTAGTTTCTGTTGTCATTATGATTTAAAAAGAGTAAACACAGTTGATTGATAATAAATGGCTTCAGCCAAACACTAACCATGAGTGAAAGAAGAAAAGTTTGTGTGTTATCATTCATATTCTCTGAAAAATGGCCAAGAAAGCAAAAAATTCTGCCAGGGTATGTAAACTTATGAGCACAACTGTATATAAAATGCCCTTGTCTTCAATTCTTTAAACCTAAAAGAGATTGCACACTTATTGCGGTGTGTTAAATCAGATTTAAAGGGTAAGTTCACCTATTTACAAAAAAATAATGGGCGAACTAACTCCAAGTATCCTGACCAGCCGCCCCTCTGGATCCCTCTTCACATAGCCACCATGATGCCTCTTGCTGCCGGTGTAAAGTATTTAGCCTAACTTATCTTTTATGCAAAAGCCCTTTTCATAAATAGTATCAATGTTTTCTGCTGCAAAGGGTTAATTCGCAAAATACACTTGCAATGGTGCCAGATAATATCAGAACAATAGACTGGTCACAAAATCGTTCATTTGACAATGTCAGCTCTGCAAATTGATTTTTTGGCAACTTTCAATCTTTCATATAAATGTTGTTTCCGTCTTTGTAAGATAGCAGTCTGAAGAATCAAAGTGTATCTGATGTCTGTAGGTAGTCTAAAGCCGGCCCTACACAATCTTGTTAAAAATGTTCCTTTTTGAAACCTTTGTTTAAATTTCCAATGGTTAATGAAGACAAAAGATTTTTCGACCAGAGAGTATTGTCTATGCAGAACAAAATCGCACCACATCACTGTAAACATGCACAGGACCCTTTTTAAAGATGCATTGCATTCGCACTATATACTGTATATATATGTGTACGGCCTTCATAGAAAATCATGTTATTTCACTTGTCATGAGATTCCATGTGTTCTGGAATGCATCCGAAATCACATTAGTGTGAACCAGGGCTTAAAGGGGTTGTAAAATCTTTAAAAAAAAAAATAAAAATAAATACTTCTCGTCCCTTCGTGTTGCTCTTGGCTCCTCCTCTTCTCCAGTGCCCAGACGGAGAAGCGATTTCCCTGGGGCACTTGTGCATGTATGCTCCCGTGTCCTGCTGCTGCGTCCATTCACATAGACAGAAGGACTCGGTCCTGCCCCCGTGTCATTGGATTTGATTGACAGCAGCGGGAGCCAATGGCTCCTGCTGCTATCAACATATCCAAGGAGGACCCGAGACAGCAGCTGGAGCTGCTGTGCTCGTTCTCGTCGCTGGAAAGACCGGGTTCAGGTAAGTAAAAGGGGGGGCTCTGGGGGACAGCTGCAGCACAGGAGGTTTTTCACCTTAATGCATAAAATGCATTAAGGTGAAAACCCCTGAGGGTTTACAACCCCTTTAGGGAAAAATTTCATTTATAAGTAGATTTTATTATGTACAGTATCTGACAAAAGTAAGTACACCCCTCACATTTTTGGAAATATTTTATTCTATCTTTTCATGTGACAACACTGAAGAAATGACACTTTGCTACAATGTAAAGTAGTGAGTGGACATTTACACTTAGGGGTGTACTGACTTTTGTTGCCAGCGGTTTAGACATTAATGGCTGTGTGTTGAGTTATTTTGAGGAGACAGCAAATTTACACTGTTATACAAGCTGTACACTCACTACTTTACATTGTAGCAAAGTGTCATTTCTTCAGTGTTGTCACATGAAAAGATAGAATAAAATATTTACAAAAATGTGAGGGGTGTACTCACTTTTGTGAGATACTGTATGTGTGTGTGTGTGTGTGTGTGTGTATATATATATATATATATATATATATAATTGGCTGATAAATATGTAAGCGTCTGCTACCCATCTCTGCCAGTCCCTCCATTGGCTTCCGCTCACCGCTCAACAACTGTCTGATTATTTCCTCCATCAGCCCATCCCCCCCCCCAGTTATTACCTCTTTTTTATCTCTTGACCCTCCCTCTTGTGCCGCGTACACACGGTCAAATTTTCTGACGGGAAATGTTGGATGTGAGCTTGTTGTCTGAATGTCCGACCCTGTGTATGCTCCATCGAACATTTGCTGTCGGACTTTCCGCCAGCAAATGTTTGATAGCAGGTTCTCAAATTTTCCGCCAACAAAATTTTTTGTTGTCGGTAAGTCTGATCGTGTGTACACAAGTCCGTTGCACAAAAATTCACACATGCTCGGAATCAAGCAGAAGGAGCCGCACTGGCTATTGGTCCGCTCGTCGTACATCTTGTA
Organism: Lithobates clamitans; assembly: GCA_037952925.1. NCBI lineage: Eukaryota > Metazoa > Chordata > Amphibia > Anura > Ranidae > Lithobates > Lithobates clamitans. Next base: position 139,119 of record JBBGZY010003584.1, read on the forward strand.
CGTCACCGCATTCCCACGTTCGTAATTGTCGGCCAACATTTGTGTGACCGTGTGTATGCAAGACAAGTTTGAGCCAACAACCTTTGAACAAAAATCCACGGTTTTGTTAGCGGAAAGTCCGATCGTGTGTACGCGGCATTAGATTGCAAGCTCTCAGGGCTCTCTGGTTCCTCCTGTATTAAATTGTATTGTACTGTCTGCCCTTATGTTGTAAAGAGCTGCGTAAAATGTCAACACTATATAAATCCTGTATAGTAATAATAATAATGTGTATATTTAAATATACTTCTAAATATGCAATGCACTTATAAATTTAAAAAAATTGCTTTGAATTATTAATTTATTGATTTGATAAGCAATTAAGAAACCGGGTTTAACAAGTCTGGTAATCCACTCAAGTAGAAGGTCTGGACAAAAATTTTAAGGGCCTTTGAATGGTCAACGATGACGTCATTTGAATGCTCTGACAAACGATTTTCATATAGGCATCCAAACCAAAATCCAACCATGTATGACCAGCTTTATACTGGAATTCTTTAGAACAGCTGATGGGTGGGAGATCTTCTCCTGCATGACATACATAGAGGTGCCCCTTCGCTCTGGGCTTTCCCACCCCCTGATCTTCTTTCAGCCTCATGAGTTACAGGAATCAGAGATGACCCTTTCCACCTGCCCTTTCCCACCAGTCAGAAGATCATCCAGCTTCTTCCCCTTCATTACACACAAGGAATTTGCATGCCCTGGTCCAGCTTAGAATGAAACAGCTGGCCATGTCTGTGTCAATGGACAATGCAAAGATAAAGCCAACTATATATTAACAGTGACATGAATGGCCAGTCTGAAAGGATTAGGAAGAACCTACCACCTCCTGTAGATTTACAAAATCCCCATCCCTAAGGAGGTCAAATGTTTTTTGTTTTTTTGTTGTTGTTTTTCTTTAATCCATAGGTTTTTAAAGTTGTGTTTTAGAGATCAATACGAATGAGGTTGGCTTAATTGGAATTTAAAGTCTAAAAAATGTTCCTTTCTCCTTCCTCTTAACCTGGGTAAAACAGATCTGTATACTTGTAGGCAAGTGTGTTAGATAGTTGGCTTGCCCAGGCTGGAGAAGGGATTAACTGCTAGCATCTCAGTTTCCGGGGTCTTTGAGCCCTGCCTGTCCAGCCTGTGATATAAATAGAGGGGGAAGGCCGGGTTCTAGAGTTTGCCCGCTCTCAGGGATGCCATAATCAACATGGAGCACTAAAACGGATCTCTGCTCCCAGTGGTCCATCGGAAGGCCAATGAACTGCCAATCCCTGGAAGATGCTAGTTATGTACTAAGACCTCGTTAATGTACACCTGGGCAGCTTAGTTCCGTTAGTTAGGGTTATTTCACACTGGGGTGTATTTGTTGGAAATAATTAGTAAAGTTGCATCAACTGTTCTAAGTCTGATCTGAAGTCATTTAAAGTGGTTCATGATGGTTTCTGGTGTATGAAAGAACTGGGTCAGTAAAACACCTGTGGGATATGAAGGGAATCCACCACGAAAGGTCTATTTGGCAACGCAAGGAGGAGGAATGCAGTTGCTATGGGCAACCAGGAACTGTTGCAAGGTACATTGTAGCTAGTCATGAAGCATGGTACCTGGCATGGCGAATGGTCCTCCTGTGGTAAGGAAGTCTGAGATCTGGCTGCCTCCCCAGAGGTTGGTTCCCTGGAGGAATTGGGACCAAACCCACATTGTTTAGCGGCATGGTACTATAGAAGAGTGAAGAAGTTGCGTGCATGGCAGGACACCATTCTGTCACTTAGAATGAGGTGGCAGAGGTACCCTGGACTGGTGGAGAGGGCACGGGCTCAGTGGTGTCCCTCCTAGATGCAATATCCAGCTAGGGAAAATGTGTGTAGTGACACGACGGGTCAACACTTTACAGAAGGACTTTGACGATTTCCTACTGCACATAGTGTGCGGCTCATCTCTAATGCCCCGTACACACGGTCGGACATTGATCGGACATTCCGACAACCAAATCCATGGATTTCTTCCGACGGATGTTGGCTCAAACTTGTTTTGCATACACACGGTCGCACAAAGTTGTCGGAAAATCCGATCGTTCTGAACGCGGTGACGTACTTTGGGACTATAAACGGGGCAGTAGCCAATAGCTTTCGTCTCTTAATTTATTCTGAGCATGCGTGGCACTTTGTGCGTCGGATTTGTGTACACACGATCGTAATTTCCGACAATGGATTTTGTTGTCGGAAAATTTTATAGCAAGCTCTCAAACTGTGTGTGTCGGAAATTCCTATGGAAAATGTGTGATGGAGCCTACACAGGGTCAGAATTTCCGACAACAAGGTCCTATCACACATTTTCTGTCTGAAAATCCGACCGTGTGTACAGGGCATTAGTCAGGGAACCGCCATAACGTTTGATTCTCACATGAATATTCCCGCTCCGTCTGGTTATGGGCATTGATAAGTGCGCACGCGCGCAAAAGGAACCCCCACGTTCTTTAAGGACAATAAAGAGGAGAGTGAGAGAGAAAACCATGCCAGAGATGGCTTCTGTAGGGCTTTGGGCCATATATTTGAAAATCTGACCAATAGGCAGCAATCTATTCGGTAATTCTTCTTCTCAACTAATTCTAAATGTATCGGTAGAAATAAAACCTGGTACAGATGAGATCCCTTGTATTCAAGGATACAGATACCTTGCAGTAAAGATCTTTTCTTCTTATCGGAATCCCACCATTTCCTGCTGTTGGGACAGGAGATGACTTGTCTGATGAGCACATTACAGGTGTTACAATCCTGTCCCGGACACACCCTGCACCAAGCTTCCAAGGCTACACGTTATAACAAATCAATGTTGTCTGGTGCCTGAGGACACAAGAATTACAGTCATGGGAAAGCCCCATCCCACGCTGTCTATAGTTCACTTTGTGTCATTGTTACGTGGCAGCATTGAGCAAGCAATGGCCATACAGTGGAATCCTAGCTTTAAGGCTTCATTCACACCGACTCCCGCAGCTAATTGCAGCCACATTCATGTAATTGCTCAGGCAGCAAGTCACCTGCAAGTGATCGGCCCCCGGATGCAGACAGTCCGCGTCTGCTCGCTCTCTCCTCAATCGACATGGAGGCAGCAGCGGGAAACATTAGCTCCTGCTGCTGTCAATCAAAGGCTGTGAGGAGAGAGTGGGGCCAAGCTGTGTGTGTGTCTATGAAGACACACAGTGCGGCTCAGAAACTATCCCCCCCCCATAGCAAACTGCTTTCTATGAAGGGCATCCGGTAGGGGGGAGGAGCCAGGAGCGCCATCAGGGGACCCGGGAAGAGGAGGATTGGGGTATGACTTATTTGTTCATAAAAATGACCACGCCATTTTTTGCGATACGGCACTACGTCGCTTTAACTGACAATTGCACAGTCGTGCGACGCTGTACCCAAACAAAATTTGTCGTCCCCCCCCCCACAAATAGAACTTTCTTTTGGCGGTATTTGATCACCTTTGCGTTTTTTTTTATTTGCGCTATAAACAAAAAAAGAGCGACAATTTTGAAAAAAAGCAACTATTTTTTACTTTATGCTATAAAAAATATCCCAAAAAAGTAATTAAAAAAAACTAATTTCTTCATCAGTTTAGGCCAATATATATTCTTCTACATATTTTTGGTAAAAAAAAAAAAAATATCGCAATAAGCGTATATTGATTGGTTTGCGCAAAGGTTATAGCGTCTACAAAATCGGGGATAGCTTTAAGGCATTTTTTATTATTTACTTATTTTTTTACTAGTAATGGCAGTGATCTGTGATTTTTAGCAGGACTGTGACATTGCGGCGGCCAGATCGGACACTTTTGACACATTTTTGGGACCATTGTCATTTATACAGCGATCAGTGCTATAAAAATGCACTGATTACTAAGTAAATGTGACCGGCAGGGAAGGGGTTAACACTAGGGGGCGATCAAGGGGTTAAGTGTTCCCTAGGGAGGCGTTTCTAACAGTGGGGGGAAGGGGACTGACTGGAGGAGGAGAGAGATCGCTGTTCCTAATCACTAGGAACAGCAGAGCTCTCTCTGTCTCGCCTCCCCTGTCAGAACGGGCATCAGTCTGTTTACACTGACAGATCCCCCTTCTGACTCTCTGTGGAGCGATCGCGGGTGGCTGGTGGACATTGTGGCCCGCCGGCCATGCGCATCGGCTCCGGCCCCCTATCGCTCTTGAAGAGGCCGACGTACAGCTACGGGAATTTGTTCAGTAGAGCCAACTTGTGCCAGTATGGCGGTGGCTGGTGCTTAAGCGGTTAAAGAAAAGTGGAAACAAGAAGCTGGATGCAACTTCTCAGTAGGTAATTTAAATTATCATTGGGCTAAAAAGCTCTGGTTCGGCAGCTTTCCACAACGCAGGGGCACCCCTCAACAAGGGGGGGGGTCAACCAGCATTGACAATCCATGCATAAATAGTCCAACCATAAAAACCAGGACCTTAAAAGTGTATAGCACAAAAGTTAGTTTTTATGCTTTAAAGCTTTTAAATAGTTCTACAGTGTAAAGCCGGCCATAGATGGATTTGATCGATCTATGAGCAAGGCTGATAATACAGAGGTCAATCTATCGATCGACTTGGGTACAACCAGCATGTTGAATTTTTAGCATGTGATTACTGCCGGCAGCCATAGCCACTAGCTGTTTTCACTGTGTTCTCCTGGCAGGGATGGCTCCCTGTGCCCCCCCCACCAGGAGAACACAAGGGCTCTGCCCACTGACTGTGCTGATAGGGGAATCAAGCGATTTTCTTTCCTGCAATCAAATTGCATAATCTATGGCCTGCTGAAATGTTTTTTATCTTAGTGCTTTCAGTCAAACTCCTGTGAGGAGGGAGGCAGGGGCGTGGCTTATCAGTGTTGTGTGTGTCTATGGATGCATACAGCCCAGTTCGGGACCTTGCAGAGCTCCTTAGCTCCTGGCTTGCTGGGGAGCCGACACTGCTGGCAGGGGACTGCCAGAGAAGCAGAAGAGGGTGTGCTCTGTGCAATATTGTTGCACAGAGCAGGTAAGTATAACCTTTTTTTCTTTAAAATAAATAAATAATAAAAAAAAAAAGACTTTAGTATCAGTATTTAGTTTTTTTATACCATCCTAAAGCTTAATGTACACGGGACGGCTTTACAACCTCTCCTGAACGATTTTACTTGAAAGATAGTAACCAACTTTTAAAAGCGATTGTTTTGCCGCGTTTACATGCTGCGTTTGCATTTTGAAGCGTTTTCACTTTGCAAATAGTCAAAAATTTAAAACGGCTGTAAACGAAACACGGCAAAACGCAAGTTAACGCATTTACAAGCTGTTACAGGCGTTACAAATGTCTCTGAATATCCGTCCTGGATGCATTTTTTTGCCTTCCAAAAAAATGATTCTAAACCTCAACTGCCTAGAAATGACTGTAAACGACCCCGTGCACATGTACTGATAAGATAACATAAAGGAGAGATGGGATCCTGTGTACATGTACTGATAAGATAACATAAAGGAGAGATGGGATCCTGTGTACATGTACTGATAAGATAACATAGAGGAGAGATGGGGGATCCTGTGTACATGTACTGATAAGATAACATGGAGGAGAGATCGGGGATCCTGTGTACATGTACTGATAAGATAACATAGAGGAGAGATCAGGGATCCTGTGTACATGTACTGATAAGATAACATAGAGGAGAGATCAGGGATCCTGTGTACATGTACTGATAAGATAACATAGAGGAGAGATCGGGGATCCTGTGTACATGTACTGATAAGATAACATAGAGGAGAGATCGGGGATCCTGTGTACATGTACTGATAAGATAACATAGAGGAGAGATCAGGGATCCTGTGTACATGTACTGATAAGATAACATAGAGGAGAGTTCAGGGGCAGCTGAAAAAAAAAACTGCCCAACTGCTTCTAAACGTCTGCAGTGTACATGGGGCCTAAAGCCTCGTACACACGATCGGATTTTCCGATGGGAATTGTGTGATGTCAGGCTGTTGGCAGAGAATCCAACCATGTGTACGCTCCATAGGACAATTGTTGTTGGATTTTCCGGACAAATGTTGGATGGCAGGTTTTAAAATTGTCCGTTTTTGGATTTACCGAGAGTGTGTACACAAGTCCGTCGGACAAGAGTCCAAAGTACAAACACGCATGCTCGGAAGCAAGGATGAGCCGGAAGCGATCGGTCTTGTAAACTCGCGTTGGTAAAGGAGAATTAACATTCGTGACGCGGCAAATTATGAAATCTCCAAGTGCAGCGCACAATTCTCTTCTTCTTTAATGGGATAATAATGAAGCTGCTTTGCTGGTGATACTGATGGAGTTATTGCAAACAAATTTTTAAAGGCTTTTTTTTTCTAGTGATATCAAGAATAATAATATTACCATATACACTCCAGTATAAAACGAGTTTTTCAGCACATTTTTTTGTGCCGAAAATGCCCCCCTCGGCTTATACTCGAGTCAAGCACTTTTCTGCAGCAGAGAATGACATTTGAATTTGGGGCCCCGTATCTCGGGGCCACTTAGTGCTAGGAACCCCAAATTTGGTGTGCAAACCCAGTGGAACTAGCACTACAACATATCCAAAGCTGGGGTTCCTAGCAACCAAGTGGCCCTGAAATACGGGGCCCCAAATTCGGTTCGGAAAATGTCATTCTCTGCTGCAGAAAAGTGCTTGACATTTTCTGAACTGACTTTGGGGCCCCGTATCTCAGGGGCCACTTGGTGCTAGGAACCCCAGCTTTGGATATGTTGTATGTTCCATTGGGTTTGCACACCAAATGTGGGGTTCTTAGTACCAAGTAGCCCCGAGATATGGGGCCCCAAAGTTGGTCAACTGTGTCCATCTGCAGCAATGTCATGTCGGGACCCTTTGGGTCCAGAGACCCCAAATTTTGGCTGCAGCTAAGGGGGCATTTAGGAACCCTTAACTACCGAGTTTGAAGTTCGGGGGACCTATGGCTGCAAATGGCACAGTGAGGCTGCAAATGGGCACTGTTGACCCCCATTTTCCACTTAGAGTAGCTGCACATTTCTCACCCTAGGCTTATACTCGAGTCAATACGTTTTCCCAGTTTTTTGTGGTAAAATTAGGTGCCTTGGCTTATACTCGAGTATATACAGGTATGCTTTTTTTTTTTTTTGGGCCGGTTACCACAACACCATTATGCCTTAGTTTTTAAGATCAAAGATACAACTATGTTGGTGTCCCTTGTTAATTTTACATTGTATTTTTTTTAAATGTAACTGCCGACTCCCAAACTGTCATTTGAAGTAAAACACACAGCCAAGTATTATTCTACACAATTTTTTTATTGTGCATTAAAAAAAGAAAACAAATAAAATTAGACATGATATCTGCCAATAGAACTTAACCAAAAAGTGCATTCTATGCATCCAAAAATATAGAAAGTATAACAAATCAAATCATTATTATTCAACCAAAAAATAAAATAAAAGCCTCATGCATGTGTCCTGCTTCTTAATATAGGGGGGTCAGCAATGCCAAGAGTTGGTGAAAGCAGGGGTCCGTCATCCGGAGATAATTCCCGAAAAACATCTGGATTATTCTCCTGGAGCTCCCGCAGCAAAGGCATATGACATAATTGGTCACGATTAATAAAGCAACCAATTTTTGGTCCAAGAACTCCTCCTCCTCCTGTTCCTGGACTGGACTTGGGTCAAAGCCATAACTCCAAGGCCAATAATAAATAATACGTTATCTCCTCCGATTCCGCAACATGGCTGGTTGACGAACAGCCGTTCAGAAACGAACTGAAAAGCACGAAATGAAAAGGGCTAAATGAAAAGCGCGAACCAACACTCACCAAACTTCTACTAACACGAAATTAGCAGAAGGAGCCCAAAGGGTGGCGCTAAAGAGCTGAAAAACCACGTAGTACGTCACTAAGATTGTTTGTTGGCCGACAATTCCTTGCCGTTTGTATGCAAGACAAAATCCAGGCACACACCTTCGGACAAAAGTCCGAGGTTTTGTCTGCGTAAAATCCGATCGTGTGTACGAGGCTTAAGAGTCCTGTTACAAAATCTGAGCCCTGAGGAAAGGGGAATTTGACACCTGAAATGTGTTGGCCTTTTTTGTGTTTTTCCTGCTGTAATCTGATTTTTTATAATGAAACTTGTGAACCCTTGGCCATTGGTTTGGTGCTCTCAGACTATTTATTCCACCAACACATTACACATGATAAGGGACGGCAGCGATATCGTCATTCAGGTGGTGTACATTAGTGGATTTTTTTTTCTGCTCTCTCAGCAGAGGCTATTGAAGCATTGCTTGTTGGTTTTGAGCGAGTATCTTGAATTGCGTCTCTCAGCAGCACAAGCCTAAGCTGCTGGTGTTAGGAGGCAGTGACAGAAGTGTGCCCTCGGGGTGGCAGGCGGGTGAGCTGTGAATTAGTCATTCCCAATACTGAGATAATAGAGCTGTCTGCAGTCTTTTTCCACCCTTGCTTCTCACAATGGGAGGTTGTGTCCTCTGCATGTTCTCCTCTGAATAGTAACACCGGCGACTTTGAACTACTTACTTCTGAAGGGAAATGACCTGCCTGGACTGCAAGAACAAATGTAATATTACTAAACTGAACAGGCAGCACAAAGTCTCCCTTCCAGACATAGCAGAGCATAACCACAGGTAAAAGAACTGTAATCCAATTAAAAAGAATATTGTATTAAAGGAATTTTAAAGCCAGAAGTTGTTTTTTTTTTTTTTATTTTTTTTTTTATCTTAATGCATTCTATGCATTAAAGCAGGGATCCTCAAACTACAGCCCTCCAGCTGTTGCAGAACTACACGTCCCATGAGGCATTGTAAAACTCTGACATTCACAGACATGACTAGGCATGATGGGAATTGTAGTTCCTGAACACCCGGAGGGCCGCAGTTTGAAGACCCCTGCATTAAAGTATATGTAAAGGTTTGTTTAATAAAAAAACAAACAAAAACAAAAAACAAACAAACATGTCATGCTTACCTCCTCTGTGCAGTTGGTTTGCACAGAGTGGCCCCCAATCCTTCTCTTCTGGGGTCCCTCAGCAGCCCTCCTGGCTCCTCCTCTTCTGAGGTGCCCCTGGCTCCTCCTCTCCTCGAGTGCCCCTGGCTCCTCCTCTTCTCGAGTGCCCTGTTGTAGAGCCGCTCTCCCTTGGGGCACTCGTGCGGGCGCGCTCCCGTGTCCTGCTGCTGCGTCCATTGACATAGACAGCAGGACTCGGCCCCGCCCCCCCCCCCCCCCCCCGGCTCCCACATCATTGGATTTGATTGACGGCAGCGGGAGCCAATGGCTGCACTGCTTTCAATCTATCCAATCAGGACCTGAGACACCGGCTGGAGCTGCTATGCTCGTCCCCGTCGCTGGAAAGACCAGGTTTAGGTAAGTAAAAGGGGGGCTGCTGCATCACAGGAGGTTTTTGCACCTTAATGCATAGAATGTATTAAGGTGAAAAGACGTGAGGGTTTACAACCCCTTTAACCACTTGCCGACCGCCGCACGCCGATGTACGTCCAAACTTTGGCGGCGGATATCGCTGTTATGGCAGCGCGTACGAACGGCAGGTCTACTCCAAAGTGAAGGAATCCCTGGTTGTCACCAGAACTTAGTGTCCCCCATTGGAGGTTTTTCCCTCTATTCCTTGTTCTGGTGACAACCCAACCTTGACGATTTTGTTTCACTTTCAGTGAAACTGAAAAACAGGACTAACGAGAGAGAGGGCGAAACACATTTTTTTTTTCATTGTGGATATAGTGGAGAGGGATTAGAACTCCTGTCAGGGTTTTTATTGCCGTCCGTGCCCCCCGGTTAGGGAGATTCGCCCTCTCTATTTGTCCTGTTCACTAAAAGTAAAAGAAAATCCCAAATTGTGGGTTACCAGTAGAAACAGGGAGAGGGGAAATCTTCCAATAGTGACACTAGTTCTGTTGACAACCAGGGATTCCCTCATTTTAGAGGGATTTCCTCTCACTTCCTGTTTGGCTATGGGTCAGGAAGTGAAGGGAAATCTCCCCACTGGGACACAGATGGCTCTCTTTTACAGAGGATTCTTTGGGGGCAAAATTAAGTGAGGTAGGTGGTGCCGGAAGAAGATACAAGTAATCACTTTTTTTTTTTCCTGAAGCAACATAGTCACTTACAGTTTACAACTTTAAATGCTGCTGGCTCCAGTGCAGCTTTCCTGAAAAACTCTACTACCAGTGTTTTTCATCCAGCGGTTTTTTTCTAGCATTTTTGAGCTTATAAAAAAAAACGCGAATGTGCATGGGACCTGAAAGCACCCTCAGGAAAGACTTCCCTCCTCTCCATCTCTCCTCCTCTCTGCTGCCAGAATAGGACTTTTTTTTGTTTTTCGTAAAAAAAAAAAAAAAAAAAAGTGCTCCCGCCCGCACATCATTCCTCTAGGCGAATGACCTGCACTGTCTTCCCTTTGCCTCCTGGGAGATGCACGTTTTATATCCCAAGAGGCCTAGCGCTTTATTCAGAAGGGAGGAGGGGACCGTGCCTAGTGCTGCCTATTCAGGAGATGTGCCGGCTGAACCAGCGGGCTCCTGATGATGTCACAATCAAGATGCTTGTGTGGGATGAAGAGGTATCAGAATACAAGAGGATCTCAGCAGGATAACGCTGGATCCTCTGGGTGGGTAAGTATCAGAACTGTGCCACCCAGATCGACCTGCAAACGTGGGTTGGCCGGTGGAAGAGGAGGTTATTGCCATGTATATATAACCCTTTCATGACTAAGCCTATTTTTGAAATTTGGTGTTTACAAGTTAAAATCCGTATTTTTTGCTAGAAAATTACTTAGAACCCCCAAACATTATATACATTTTTTTTAGCAGAGAATCTAGAGCATAAAATGGCGATTGTTTCAATATTTTATATCACACAGTATTTGTGCAGCGGTGTTTTAAACGCACATTTTTGGGAAAAGGGACACTTTCATGAATTTTAAAAAAATCCAAACAGTAAAGTTACCCCAATTTTTTTGCATAATGTGAGAGATGATGTTACGCAGAGTAAATAGATACCAAACATGTCACGCTTTACAATTGCACGCACTCGTGGAATGGCGACAAACTATGGTACCTAAGAATTTCCATAGGCAACGCTTTAATTTTTTTTTTTACGGTTACCAGGTTAGAATTACAGAGGAGGTCTAGTGCTAGAATTATTGCTCTCGCTCTGACGATCGCGGCGATACCTCACATGTGTGATCGCGTATGCAATTTCTTTGCTGCGCGAGCTCGCGGGGACGGGGGAGCTTTAAACATTTTTTTTTTTTCTTTTTTTATAAACTGTTTTAAAAAAAAATTTTTTTTTGGATCACTTTTATTGCTGTCACAAGGAATGTAAACATCCCTTGTGACAGTAATAGGTGGTGACAGGTACTGTTTATGGAGGGATCGGGGGTCTAAAAGACCCCCGATCCCTCCTTTGCACTTCACAGTATTCAGATCGCCGAAAACGGCGATTCTGAATACTGTGCATCTTTTTAAAACCGGCGCCATTGGCAGCCGAGTAAACGGGAAGTGACGTCATGACGTCGCTTCCGCGTTTACAATTAGAAGGCTGGAACGAAGCCGCCCACAGCTTCGTTCCAGCCCACCCCCAGCCACCGGAGGCACCCAATTGGTCACCGGGCCTCCCGATGGCACGGGAGGCCCGGTAAGAGCGGCGGGAGGGGGGGGGGGTGTCCCCTCCTGCTGCTCCGGTATAACAGCCGAGCGGCTTTTAGCCGCATCGGTTGTTATATCTGGATAGCCGGTCACCCGCTGTAAACAACGGTACTGGGATGATGCCTGCAGCTGCGGGCATCATCCCGGTATAAACCCCGGAAAGCCGAGTACGCACATCTGCGTACGCTCGGCGGGAAGGGGATAAATAATATTAATCTGTTTCATGTAGATTTCATAGTTTACAAACCTTGTGTCTGATCTATAGTATAAAAATAGATCTGTCCAGAGAGGTGGTAATATTTGCTCATTACCACGCCTGATCTGCACACAGTCATCCCAGGTCAATGACTCGTGACCTAGGGAAGGAAAGCTCCACCAGAGCTGGTACATTCAACAAATCACCGAGGGAAGTTCAGATTTCAATTTGGTGTAAAATATTCTATACATATAATATATACTTATGCTTGATCTATACACTAATATATATTCTATTTGGGACTTAAGATGTCCCAAACATTCCAAGCCAGTCATAACATCATTAGCATTCCTATACAACAGGTATCCATAGATATGACCTATTCATTGTCCTTCAGACTGTTTTAAAAGGAGTAAAAAAACAAAACAAAAAAATGGCCCAGCGTCAGAAATGGTGCCCCATTGTTGGTATCAGTGGGAAATGGGAATAATGGTGTCCTATCCTTGGTGCCAGTGGGAGTAATGGTGCTTCATCCTTTGGGTCAGTGGGAATAATGGTATCGTATTCTTGGTGCCAGTGGAAGTAATGGTGCCTCATCCTTTGGGTCAGTAGGTATAATGGGTCCTATCCTTGGTGCCAGTGGGAGTAATGGTGTCTCTTCCTTTGGGTCAGTGGGTATAATGGTATTCTATCCTTGGTACCAGTGGGAGTAATGGTGCCTCATCCTTTGGGTCAGTGGGAGGAATGGTGCCCCATCTTTTGGGTCAGTTGAAGAAATGATGCCTGATCATTGGCGTTAGAAGGATTAGCTACTTGCTTCTGAAAGTCTTACACTGTTCCTCTACTGGTTGGATGACATCACAGCTGGAATTATGCAAGCACCACTGGGCAGATCATCGCTCTCCCCAGCAGTGCTAAATGTATATTGCCGGTATTAAGAATGCTTTGCATTCTGACACACATCGGCAATCTGCATACAGAGGGTCCAGCCATGGGCCGTGGTGTGAAGGTCAATTATATACGATCTATACGTTGAACAACATTCATAGAAAAAAAACAAACAAAAAACACAATAGTTCATGGTTTCCACACCCTCGTTATTTCACAACCACCTCCACCAATCACGATATTCTAATTTTATGAGACAGATTTGGAACAGTTTAGGGCAACCATTCTTAACAGGTTTTCTCCTCCAGAGGTTGCGAAGGGGTTCCTTGAGCTGTGACTAACTGCCCTACCATTTAGTGGCGCCTGAATTATTTCCAGGGCCAACATCACTTGGCAGAGCCAGGGGCATGATACCAATCATCTTTTTAGCTATCTGTAACAGTGACATTCTTACCACTTGACCATCAATGTACGGGGCATTTCCCCAATTAATTGATTTTATCAGGGGTTTCCTGAGACCTGAAAATGATTTGAAGAGTTCCTCGAGGGTTGCTTTTCTCAACCAGGGTTCCGCCAGAAGTGGCTAGGGGTTCCCTGAGCTAGAGGCTAATGACCATGTCATTCCAGTGAATCACCACAGTGAAGACAAGACAGGGGCTTACAAGATAACAGTGACCCTCATTGAAGAGAAGTCAAAAAAGGAGTTCATAAGGGTTTAATGGCTCCACAAGACCTCCAATCCTCTCACTGCGGTTACAGCAAGGTAGTATGTATCACATGTGCTGGACATTGGGGCTCCATGTGCCAATATTGTCATGAAAAGAGCACTCTCCATAGTGTAAATCGGTTAAAAGCAGCAAACTTTAATAAAAAGATTGCATTTACAATGTGTGTAGTATAAGCAGACATACAAATCAATACAAGCTCAGGTTTTTCCCCACACACAAGAATGTCATGGCTGGTTGGCGCATGCACAGTGACATCTGTTCCAACTCCACTGTACGCGTTTCATCATACGTGACACCATCAGGAGTACGGCATATGGAGTCCAGCACATGTTGTCCAGCACATGTTGTGATAGATTGCGACACATACTGCCTTGCCGTAACCGCAATGAGTGGATCGGAGGTCTGGTGGAGCCATTAAACACTTACAAACATCTTTTTTGACTTCTCTTTAATGAGGGTCACTATTATCTGGTAGGCCCCCCATCTTGACTTCACTGTGGTGATTCACTGAAATTTGGAAGCTTGTTTCTTCCAGGAAACACCTTTACATTGTGTTAATAGATCACCAGGCACTTGGGATTTTTCTTCGTTTTTACATGGGACTTTATACATAATTTTGTGTTCACGCATGGTATTGTTCAGTTGTATTCTCAGCAAGGACATTTTTATACACTGCACAATATTTGTATTTTACACTACTGTATATTACCAAAAGTATTGGGACGCCTGCCTTTACATGAACTTTAATGGCATCCCAGTCTTAGTGCGTAGTGTTCAATATTGAGTTGGCCCACCCTTTGCAGCTATAACAGCTTCAACTTAGTTACATAGTTAGGTTGAAAAAAAGTCCATCTAGTTCAACTAAAAAAAAACATTCCCATATACACAATCCTTTACCCACAGTTGATCCAGAGGAAGACTAAAAACCCCAGCAAAGCATGCTACAGCAGGGGAAAAATTCCTTCCTGATCCCCCCTTACTGTGAAGAAACCTTTCCATATTTGGAGATTAAATCTTTTTTTTTCCCTCTAGACCTAAAGAGTGCCCCCTTGTCCTCTGTGATGACCTTAAAGTGAATAACTCAATATATGGACCACTTATGTATTTGTACATGTTGATCATATCCCCCCCCCCCCCCCTTAATCTCCTCTTCCCAAGAGGGAATAGATTCAGTTCCTCTAATCTTTCCCCATAGCTAAGCTCATCCATGTCTCTTATCATTTTGGTTGCCCTTCTCTGCACTTTCTCAAGTTCCCCGATATCCTTTTTGAGAACTGGTGCCCAAAACTGAACTGCATATTCCAGATGAGGTCTTAGTAATGATTTGTAAATTTTATATCTCTCTGTCTGGAGTCTATACTTTTCTTAATACAACAAAGGACTTTGCTCGCTTTGGAAACAGCAGCTTGGCATTGCATGTTGTTATTGAGCTTATGATCTTCCAAAACCCCCAGATCCTTCTCCACCATGGACTCCCCCAGTTGTACCCCCCCTAGTATGTATGATGCATGCATATTCTTAACCCCCAAGTGCATAACTTTACATTTATCAACATTAAACTTAATTTGCCACATAGTCGCCCATTTAGACAGGAGACATCCCGTAAGGATGTTATTCCACTGTATAGCTTTAGTGTTATCTGCAAAGACAGAAATGTTACTTTTAATCCCAGACCCCATATCATTCATAAAGGTATTAAAAAGTAAGGATCCAAACACTGAACCCTGGAGTACACCACTGATAACCTTAGACCATTCAGAGTAAGAATTAACCACTACTCTCTGAATTCGTTTTTTTTAGCCAGTTTTCTATCCATTTGCAAATTAATCTTTCCAAGCCTGTAGACTTTACCTTACACATGAGCCGTGTGTGGGGAACTGTGTCAAACGCTTTTGCAAAATCTAAGTATACCTCGTCCACAACCACCCCTCTGTCCAAGGTTTTACTTACCTCCTCATAAAAAGGAATCAGATTTGTTTGACAACTTCTGTCTTTCATGAATCCTTGCTTTCTGTTGCTTAAAATATTTTTTTGCAGCAAGAACTTGTCTGTGGTCTTTCACTAAACACTCCAGTATGTTCCTGACTATAGAAGTTAAACTAACAGGTCTATAGTTACTTGGTAAAGACATTGATCCCTTTTTAAATATGGGCACCACATTGGCCCTGCACCAATCCAGTGGTACCATTCCAGTCATTAACGAGTCCCTAAAAATTAGAATTATGTTTGTTAGAGCTTACAATCTAGAAGGGAGTGTCAAGTGAAACAAAAGGTAATAAACTGTGGGGGATGAGCTGATGGAGAAAATGGACATACAGTTATTAGGTGTGGGTAGGATAGGCTTCTTTGAAGAGAAGGGTTTATAGGGATCGTCTAAAAGATAATAGAGTAGGGCATAATCAGACAGATTGCGGTAATTAATTCCATAGGATTGGAGAGGCTCTGGGAAAGTCCTGGAGGCGAGCATAGAAGGAGGTGACAAGGGAGCTAGAGAGCAGGTCTTGAGAGGAACGAAGAGAATGATTAGGTTGGTACAGTAATACCTCGGATTGAGAGTAACGCGGTTTAGGATCGCTTCGCAATACAAGCTATTTTTTTTTTTTATCCTGACTCGGTTTGCGAACATTGGCTTGCAAGACTAGCAGGATTCAAGCCTCTGGGGTGTGCAGTACCGCATTTGGCCAGAGGTGTGGGGGCGCCAGTAACGCTCGGAGCCACTCGGAAACACTCTGTTCCCGTGTGTCTCCAAACCTCTACGAGTGCATCCAAGCGGTCTCCGAGTGTTTGAGTGGCTCCGGCGCCCCCCCCACCTCTGGCCACATGCGGTACTGCATACAATAGCAGTCACTGTGGAATGAATTATCTGAGTTTCCATTGACTCCTATGGGGAAACTCGCTTTGATATACGTGTGCTTTGGATTACAAGCATTCTTCTGGAACGAATTATGCTCGTAATCCAAGGTACCACTGTATTTTGAGACTAGGCTAGTGATGTAGCTGGGGGCTAAGTTGTGGATGGCTTTGTAAGTAGTTGTCATTATTTGGAATATAATTTGTTGGGTGAGCGGAAGTCAGTGGAGGGATTGAAAGAGAGGTGAAATGACAGCGCTCAATTCTTTTAGGATCTGTGGGTGGATGCCATCTGGTCCAGGTGCTTTATCCACCTTTATTCTAAAAATTTCTGGACCATATCACTTTTGAGTCATTGTGGATCATTTGGGGCTGTGTCACTACCTCCTCCCAGCCTGTTATATTTGTGCAAGGAGCTGAGTCTCCACCTCCTCACTAACACTGGGAGATCTATAACAAACTCCAATGACAATCTTTGTAGTACGCACACCCATGTACAGTTCCACCCATAATGCTTCATCACACTCCATCTACTAGGTCCTCTTTCACACTCGCTCTGAGATCACTTCTCACATAGAGACAGACACCATCACCGTCTGTTTTACCCTGTCTTTCCGAAAGAGAGCATAGTCAGGAATATTAATAGCCCAGTCATGAGAAGAATGAAGCCAAGATTCAGCAATAACAATTAGATCATTGTTCTCCCCGTGCATCAGAGCTTCCAACTCACCTCTTTTGCCCGGCAGATTTCTGGCATTTGTGAACAAACGCTTTAATTCATTGTCACCTTTTGCAAACGTATGTTGCATATTTTTTTGTTTTAGTATAAATAGTACCATTTCCAATGGTTGATTGTAACATAGGAACCTTCATATCCTCTGCCATAGCCCTCCCCTATTCCACCCACCAATAGGGGCTGACCTGTCTGCCCCATTATAATCAAATTCACCCTCCCCCTAGTTGAAATACCACTCCAGCCTTCCCATAAACTTCTCCCCCAGCACAGGAGACCCCCTTCCATTTAGGTGCAAACCATCTTTAGCATATAGGTTGCACCCCAATAAAAAGTCAGCCCAGCGCTCTAAAAACCCAAATCCCTCCTTCTTACACCAGGTCTTTAGCCATGCATTCAGCTCTCTAATCACCCCATCTTTCCTGTGTTGCGCAAGGCACAGGCAATATTTCGGAGAATATCACCTTGGAGGTCCTTTCCTTCAACTTGCAGCCTAGTTCTTTAAATTAGTTCTTAAGGAGCCTCCACCTTCCATATATTCTGTCATTGGTTCCAACGTGGACCAAGACAGCTGGGTCATGCTCAGCCCCTCCCAGTAATTTATCAACCCGGTCCACCACATGCCGAACCCTGGCACCAGGGAGACAGCAAACCATTCGGTTGAGGCAATCCTGGCGACAAATTATTCTATCAGTCCTTCCGATTACAGAATCCCCTATTACCACCAACTGTCTAGGTCTACCTGCACTCCCCTCACCAACCCTACTAGATGGGCTGCTCTCCCGGCTTTTAGGGGGAGCAATGATATCTAGGGCTGCCACCTGATCTTGAGACCCCCACATCTTCACCCAACTTGGCGAATCTGTTAGGGTGCTCAAACCCAGGGCTGGCTTTTCTTTTCTGTGAGCTCCTACCACTCCCTCTAACTGTATTAACCCATCTTCCTAACTGATAATCCTGACCTACCCCTCCACCCCCCCCCCCCCATTAACCCCACTAGTCACCTGCTCAGTGAGCAGAGGACCCCTTTCAAGGTTGTCAATTCTTCCCAGTGTTGCAATTTGCTCCTCCAGATCTCTAATCTGAGCTTCCAGAAGGACAACCTGCTCACATCTCTCACACCTGTATCCATCCTGGAGCTGTTGCTGTACACATGTTGTATACATGTGGCACACCGTGCACTGCACAAAACCTTAAATCTTACTAACCTCCATTTTCCCAGTTACAATAATATTTCTAACAGGACATTTCAGATGTTACTTACAGGTTTAAAGACTCCTGTTATAACCTCCTGTTTTCAACTTTGGTTTTTTTCACTCACCACTTAGTCCAGTTCCAGCAAGCAAAAGGGTGGCAAGCACAAGAATGAGCAGGCTCAGAAAGGAGTTCTACAGAAAGTTATATAGGACCTCAAGCACCTGTGACTAATTAACCACTCCCCTTAATTAGTAGTCTGAAGGAAGAAAAAAAAAAAAAAAGGCTGTTTAAAAAAGTGACAGAAAAGGTGTTAAAAAGCTGCAAGGCAACACCCCAAAAAGAACCTAAAAATGCAAACACAGCAATAACTCTTCTGGTAAGTTGTCTGTAAGGTTTAGGAGTGTGTCTATGGGAATGGTTGACCATTCTTCCAGAAGCGCATTTGTGAGGTCAGGCACTGATGTTGGATAAAGGCCTGGCTCGCAGTCTCTGCTCTAATTTATCTCAAAGGTGTTCTATCGGGTTGAGGTCAGGACACTGTGCAGGCTAGTCAAGTTCCTCCACCCCAAACTCGCTCATCCATGTCTTTATGGACCTTGCTTTGTGCACTGGTCCAAATCATTTGGTGGAGGGGGGATTATGGTGTGGTGTTTTTCAAGGTTTGGGCTTGGCCTCTTAGTTCCAGTGAAGTGAACTCTTAAGGTGTCAGCATACCAAGACATTTTGGACAATTTCATGCTCCCAACTTTGTGGGAAGAGTTTGGGGATGGCCCCTTCCTGTTCAAACATGACTGCGCACAAAGCAAGGTCCATAAAAGACATGGATGAGCGAGTTTGGGGTGGAGGAACTTGACTGGCCTGCACAGAGTCCTGACCTCAACCTGATAGAACACCTTTTAGGATGAATTAGAGCGGCGACTGCGAGCCAGGCCTTCTCATCCAACATCAGCGCCTAACCGCACAAATGCACATTTGGAAGAATGGTCAAACATTCCCATAGACACACTCCTAAACCTTGTGGACAGCCTTCCATGAAGAGTTGAAGCTATTATAGCTACAAAGGGTGGGCCAACTCAATATTGAACCCTACGGACTAAAGCCTCGTACACATGCTTAGATTTTCAGACGACTGAACATCCGTTTTTTTGTGGCATAATCTCATGTCGAAAGTGAAGAGGTTACTCACAAGACAAAAATGTTCGTCGACAGAATACAACGCCAGAAGTGATGTAATGTGTTGAATAGTTTTGTATGTATTCTTTTGTTTCTGAGCAAGCTTTTTTTTTTCGTATGAAAAGCATGCTAATGAAACGAAAATCAGACGTTGAGTTCACATCCAACAAACATTTTTATAGTTTGCACATCCAGCTTTTGTCTGACGAAAAAGCAAAATTGGCTGTCGAAAGCACCGTACTAAAGATTGGAAAATCGTCAGACAGCTTGTCCTACAACGTTTTTCGTATCGTGTGTACGGGCCTCAAGACTGGGATGCCATTAAAGTTCATGTGCCTGTAAAGGCGTCCCAATACTTTTGGTAATCTAGTGTATGCAACCTATTAAGTGCTGCACTTTTGTGTTTTATCAGGACCATAGGTATGTCTGTACGGGGGATATTCTGGCCACCAGTGTAAGGAGAACATTCTTCCCACCATCAATGTATGTGGCACTTTCTTAGTGACCACCAGTGGACTAATCTTAGAGGTTCCCTGAGACCTACAAATTATTGCTAGGGTTCCTTTGGCATAAAAGGTTAAAAAAAACCTGCTCTAAGGTAGAGAGGTTGGGAATGGCTGGTTTAGGGCATCTTAAAAGACCCACATATGAGGGTCGGGGGTGGTCTCTCTGATTCCATCAAGGATTTTTCCAGAGGCAATCGTACAGGAGGCTTGGGAGGTATGGTTGGGGAAAAAAAAGAAGCCTGCTCTAAGGTAGAGAGGTTGGGAATGGCTGGTTTAGGGCATCTTAAAAGACTAACATACAAGGGTCAGGGTGGTCTCTTGGATTCCATCAAGGATGACCAACTGTGGTGGAAATAACTTACTGCTGGTGAGCTTTACTGCAAAGCCAGCAGTGTTATTTCCACCACAGTTGGTCATCCTTGATGGAATCCAAGAGACCACCCTGACCCTTGTATGTTAGTCTTTTAAGATGCCCTAAACCAGCCATTCCCAACCTCTCTACCTTAGAGCAGGCTTCTTTTTTTTTCCCCCAACCATACCTCCCAAGCCTCCTGTACGATTGCCTCGAGAAAAATCCTTGATGGAATCCGAGAGACCACCCTGACCCTCATATGTGGGTCTTTTAAGATGCCCTAAACCAGCCATTCCCAACTTCTCTACCTTAGAGCAGGCTTCTTTTTTTTTCCCCCAACCATACCTCCCAAGCCTCCTGTAAGATTGCCTCCAGAAAAATCCTTGATGGAATCCGAGAGACCACCCTGACCTCTTTTCGAAAGTCCCCTGCATGATGACCCCCCCTCATATTTCATTTTACCGAAGGGTGCAAGAAAAACTCAATTATTCATCACCGTACACCAAATAACAAAAACAGAGGCAGCTGAAGTTTATAAGCAGGTTTTATGTTGCTTTGTTAAGGTTTACATTGATCTGAAAAGACAAACAACACTCACTTCCAGCGTTCCTCGCTGTGCAGACATCAAGCATTTCTGGGGAAAGTGGTTCACAAACCATTTACATGATAATTTAATCTCTGCACTGCTGGTGTAAGATGAGCCTCCAAGTTGTGCTGAAAGCTACTCCAACTGTGAAGGAACGGAGTCACAAAAAAAAAAACAGTCAACGCGTTCCGGTCTGATCCAGTGCACAACATGACTTCTACTGCCGGGGATACGATTGTCTCAAAACCAACCTGATGGTGGCCATTTTGTAAGTTTGTTCCTAAGTCAATGTTAAGGGCGAGGATTGGCGATCTCTCTCCATTTTTCCCCCTGTACACCTCTGTGTAAAGACCATGTGTGATAAATATTGAATTAGCCTTTCCATCCAAAGTAAATTTATTTCAGATACGGTTGGGAAAGGGCAAAAAGAAGGCCTGCGTATAAGGGTAAGGGTGCTCAGTCTTTGTAACTTCTTAGCATAAAAGTTCATATTGGCAACCAACGTATTTACAAAAAAATAAAAGCAATGGGGTAAGAGATTGCAAGGGGTTTAAGGGAACCTGTCACCAAACGTGAGGACCATCTCACTTCCTTGTTTTGGGAATCCATGACCTGGAATAAAGGGGTACATATTGGACAGCTGATACCTGTTTTCCCGAAAATAAGACCTAGCGTGATTGTCAGTGATGGCTGCAATATAAGCCCTACCCCCCCCCCCCCCCCCCAAATAAGCCCTACCCTGTTTCCCTGAAAATAAGCCCTACCCTGAAAATAAGACCTACAAGGACTTTAACTAGGGCTTATTTGGGGGGGTGGGTCTTATATTGCAGCCATCACCAACAATCACGCTAGGTCTTATTTTCGGGGAAACAGGGTAAGCACATGCTTTTTCAGGTTAGCGACATAGATGGGTGATGGAGGTCGGTTAGGCTGCAGCGTTCGTTCAGTGCCGCAATCGCTGGACATTTAGCCAGTTTGTATGCCGCCATAAACGCCGTTCCTGGGTGCATACCGTCTGCATCCAGGGCTGGGCAGAGTCCCATATAACGAATCAAACAAGCCCTAAAAATCTGAAGGATAAGAATTGACAGTCCAGGAGCCTACAGTTATCAGCTCCCATACTTCTATCATGACAGGTTCCCTTTAGGCTCCATTCACACCAATGCGTTTTTTCATGCTTTTTTGCAGAAACGCAGGGTATTAATTTTTTAACATGGGTTCCTATGGAAAAACGTTCACAACAATGCATTTTTGTGCCTCTGTTTTTGGTAAACTTTAACCGCTTGCCGACCAGCCGGCGGCAGGTCGGCTCGATCCCGCGAATCCTCGTAGCTGTACGTCGGTCCCTTTAACAGCAATAGCAGGTGCGCGGTGGGGGAGCTGATGCACGTGTCCGCCGGCCGCGATGTCCGCTGGCCACCCGCGGTCTCTCCAGAACAGGGATCTGTCTATGTAAACAAGCAGATCCCTGTTCTGTCAGGGGAGTACAGTGCGATCGTTTGTTCCTAGTGATTAGGATCTCTCTGTACTCCCAGTCAGAGTCGTCCCTCCCAGTTAGAAACACCTCCCTAGGACACACTTGACCCCTTGATCACCCCCTAGTGTTAACCCCTTCCCTGCCAGTGACATTTATACAGTAATCAGCACATTTTTATAGCACTGATCGCTGTATAAAAGGTCACTGGTCCCCAAAAAAAAAAAAAAAAAAAGTGTCCGATCTGTCTGCCGCAATGTTGCAGTCCTGCTAAAAAAATCGCTGATCACCGCCATTACTAGTAAAAGAAAAAAAAAAACACATTTATAATAAAAATGCCATAAATATATGCCCTATTTTGTAGACGCTACAACTTTTGCGCAAACCAATCAATATACGCTTGAGATTTTTTTTTTTTTTTTAAATATGTAGAATACATATTGGCCTAAACCAGCGATGGCGAACCTTGGCACCCCAGATATTTTGGAACTACATTTCCCATGATGCTAAAAACTTACACTGCAGAGTGCATGAGCATCATGGGAAATGTAGTTCCAAAACATCTGGGGTGCCAAGGTTCGCCATCACTGGCCTAAACTGATGAAGTAGTTTGTGTTTTTTCTAAATTTTTCGGATATTAATTATAGCAAAAATTTAAAAAAATGTTTTGTTTTTTTTTAAAAATTGTCGCTTTTTTTAGTTTATAGTGCAAAAAATAAAAACCGCAGGAGGTGATCAAATACCACCAAAAGAAAGCTCTATTTGTGGGAAAAGGACGTCAATTTTGTTTGGGTACAACGTCGCACGACCGCGCAATTGTCAGTTAAAGTGGCGCAGTGCCGGATCGCAAAAAAACGACCTGGTCATTAAGGGGGTAAATCTTCTGGCGCTAAAGTGGTTAAAAACAACCTTCTAGTTATTTTTTTTTTTTTTTGTGAACAGTCTTTCATAGAAAGTCATGGCTGTGGCTGTCTATCCAATCTCTCCTTCTATAGCAGAAAGCTGCATGCCGCTGGAGTTCTGGATACTGCAGACTCAATATGGCCCCATCCAGGATCAATTAAAGTATTTAATTATTAACATCACTGGAAATGTTCTCTTTTGTGAATGTGAATTGCCCAAGCACCCTTTTCTTGGGGAGAGATCCCCTCAATTGCTATAAGAATGCAGAATTTTACTAGGCGGACTTGTATGATTAGGCAACCTGTAAGGTGGCCCATACATGGACTGAAATTCGGCCGGTTCAGCGGGGATCCATCAATCGACTTGGGTACAACCGGCCTGTTGGGTTTTTCTACATAGGATTCCTGCCAGCGGCTACAGCCGCTAGCAGTAGTCCTTGTGTTCTGCCAGCCGTGAGCCCCCTGCTGGCAGAATACAATAGTGCTGGGGGAGGCATTCCAGCATCAACACTAACTGTGTTGATGGGGATATCGAGCAATTTTCTTTCCTGCAACCTGTGATGGAAGGAAAGAAAAAAAAATTGTGTCATCTATGGTCTGCCTTAGAGGAAAGGCTTTATCTTAACATGCGGGAGCTTTATGACCCCCCCCCCCCCCATGGGTAGCAATCACAAACCAGCCATTAAAACCCATAGTGCTTCCTATTTATCTAAACAAGTAACATAACACAGTGGAAGTGACATTTTATGCCCTGATCGCCAGCTTGCCATACACAGCAGATATATCCACAGCTTTAATAAATAAGAAAAGTCCAACAAGTTCAGCTGATGGATTTTTCACATATGGCAAAAAAACTTCCAACACGCCCGTAGATTTCTTTGCAGGCGGGTGTCGCAAAGCTAAACCGCTCACTTGTGACCTTCTCTTGCCTACTACAGGTTTTGTAATTCTGCTCAGGCTGTCATGAGATCTAGGCACGCCTGCCAGAGAGCACAGCATGGTCCCTGACCTCTAGTGCAGTTAAGTACGGTTACGGCCTGGTCAAGGAACCCCACCCCCACCCCACCCCCCCCAGTCACACTGGATAATAAAAGATCAGCAGCACACTGATGAGGTTATACCAGCGCTCTCCTGTAAACATGCTCACAGTGTAAAACTGACAGCACTGTGCGAAACAATAGAACCCCCATTTATTTTCGAGTGCCCTATCTTAGTCTAAGTATATATTAAAATCCTCCTGTGCTCACTAGGTATTGAGTTATTGTAGAATCATCCCTGGTTCACACTGCTGCGACTTTGCTTGCGACGCAGAACATCATTATGGTGTCAAGGGGTGTGGTTTGGCCACATTTTCTGCTCACCGATTGGTGGAAGGTTATTTACATGTTACAGTTTCTTGGTTGGAACATGTTTTGTCACATGCCTGATGAAGGGGTCCTGCGTGGCTCCGAAATGTTGTTTTTTTCTATACCAATGAGATTGCTGAATGAAAAGCTTTGGACCCACATTGGAGACCCACGGTGTGCCGGGTAACGTTCTTCTGCCTTGCGATACATAAAGTCACGTGACAATTAAAAACCCATTTTAATTGTGGCCACTCGAATCAATGCGACTCAAGATGCAGTGACTTTAAAATGTTTCCTGCACGACTTTGATGCAACTTGAGTGCCCAAGACTCCTTAAAGTGACATTAAACCCACATCATAAAAAACAATCAATGGTGTATGCTGTTCATACTCAGTCACTATAAGATTTGTTTTCTGTATTCTGCAAAAACCTGGTTGATCCTGCTGCTCTCTATCTCCCCCTTCTGTCCAGGTCTCCAATTCAGCTAGGGATTTTGCAGCTGTAGTGGCAACTCTGCCCATGCTCAGTTTTAGTGACTTTCTATGCTGAGCATTTCCTCTCCATCACATCTGAGCATCCCATGTGACTATAGAGTCACACATGTGGGCGTATACACAGTGGTAAATGACAGCCCACTCCCTCCTCCTCCTCCTCCACTAACCAGCTAAAACACAATAGGGACGGGATATTACACGTGGATTAATGGAGGATTCACCTCCCTGTTATTCTAAGAGACTGGAAGGGTGCGACAATCTGTGACTGGCAGAAATCTGCACACACCACGTTATTTCCACAAAATTACAAGGATTTGATTCCAAATATATATTTGTATGACGATTAAAAACAGGTTTATTGATATTATTTAAATCAGGGATGCACCGATAATTAGGGTCGATACCAAGCATTTGAGCGAGTATCGGTACTCGCCCAGAAGCTCCTGAAACCGAAACCAGTTGCGGCGCGATTTGTGGTAATACAAAATGAATGGGTGCAAACTACACTGCAAAGAATTGCATGTGATTTGAACAAGAAAGCGGTGCGATTCCTGTCCGAATCGCCTGTGATTCTCTCCCCCCCCCCCCCCCCGCTGCTCCTCTGTGTGTGTATAGAAAGGAATTAAACCACCATCTAGTGGTCAGTTTAAAAAAATTTTAGAACTCTCAGTACATATCTGGTAGTAAAGCAGGGCCGTTGGAGGTGCTCACAGCACTGGAGGAGATGTAGAGGTGGTCCGCTCCCAAGCTGACACCACTTCCGTCCCTATACCCACGGGGTCCCGGAATGTCTCCAGTGCCCCTGATTTGCTAACAGATACGTAACTGAGAGTTCGAAAAAAAATTTTTTAAACTGCCCACTAGATGGTGGGAGGGTGGAGTCCCCTCCCCCTACTTGTGATTGGGAAGGGGTGGAGTCCCCTCCCCCTACTTGTGATTGGGAAGGGGTGGAGTCCCCTCCCGCCACTTGTGATTGGGAAGGGGTGGAGTCCCCTCCCGCCACTTGTGATTGGGAAGGGGTGGAGTCCCCTCCCGCCACTTGTGATTGGGAAGGGGTGGAGTCCCCTCCCGCCACTTGTGATTGGGAAGGGGTGGAGTCCCCTCCCGCCACTTGTGATTGGGAAGGGGTGGAGTCCCCTCCCGCCACTTGTGATTGGGAAGGGGTGGAGTCCCCTCCCGCCACTTGTGATTGGGAAGGGGTGGAGTCCCCTCCCGCCACTTGTGATTGGGAAGGGGTGGAGTCCCCTCCCGCCACTTGTGATTGGGAAGGGGTGGAGTCCCCTCCCGCCACTTGTGATTGGGAAGGGGTGGAGTCCCCTCCCGCCACTTGTGATTGGGAAGGGGTGGAGTCCCCTCCCGCCACTTGTGATTGGGAAGGGGTGGAGTCCCCTCCCGCCACTTGTGATTGGGAAGGGGTGGAGTCCCCTCCCGCCACTTGTGATAACGGCTAAGTGGCTGCTGAGCCGCATCGGTTATTACAGGAAAGCCGATCACCCACTCTAAAGAATAGTACCAGGGTGATGCCTGGTACAACCACTTGAAGCAATAATCGGTAAGTTTGTTAGAGATTCTTCAAAAAAAGTGAATATTGGCCGACCCCTACTGTATTCCAAAGGCCGTTTTTCCATTTTGAACATGTGACCAGCAGCAGAGGACTGGAAACTCCTCCTACTTATGTTTCCCTGCAGACAGGCTGGGAAAGATTTGGGCCATGTAACAGCTGGATATCGAGTAGGAAAAAGGTACTTAGATTTTTTTTTTTAAATTAAAATAATTACAGTGCCATCATCCACATACAGAAGTAGAAGGGTCAATGTAAAATAAACAGTTTGTGTTTAGTATCACTTTAAGTCGCAAGCACGTCGCATGACAATGGAGTCGCAGCAGTGTGAACCGAGCCGAAAAGCTTCAGTTTACTCGAATGAAAACAAAACCCATTGCTTTGCCCACAATGAAACTCCTCCTCAACCCTCTATGTTTGCAGCAGAGTCATGGAGGTCGATCAAGACACCCAACCTATGGCAGTTTTAAAAGGCCTCATCATACTACTCGATTATCGACCAATTTGTGAACAATCTATGGCTAGCTTCATTTTGAACTTCCCAGTTTATAAGGTTACACACAACCTTACCGAGGCACAAAGTGCTCCGTGCCTCGATGCCTCATCCCTGATAAACCGATACAGTAAGCTTTTGGTCCAAGTCACAAAAGAGGCTGCTCCACGAGGTTCAGGATATTTTTCCACGCCAAGGACAGGCTTGAGAACCACTTCGGTTATGGCACAGAGAACGCAGAGGGGGGGGAAAAAAAACAAAATAATAAAAGAAAAAAAATTCTGGTCACACTAATACGACAACACAGTAAAAGACAGCACTATGTATTCTTTCATCCTCTGTCACAGAGTCCCAGACGGTGCAATTTCGCGGCCATGTTTCTCAGTCCCGCGATTTCCTCGGGCTCATTTAAAAAAAATAATAAAATGAATAAAAAAAAAAAAACTTTAACAAGTTAAAACTCACATGCTTCCAAAAGAGTGATAACAAGGAGTGAAGCTCGCGCTTTCCTCACACTTGTAATAAATACTGCAGAAAGCTCGCTCACTTTTTTTTTTTCAAGTCAGGAAAACAGTGTCGTAACAGCCAAAAGCGCCAATGTTAACAAAATAAAAACAAATAAAAAAAAAAAAAATGCAATTACAAAAACAAAATTTAAAAGTCATTATGAAAATATGTGACGGTGAGCACAGAAGCCACAAAGCAGCCATCCCATGGCCGAGTTACACTCGCTCCGGGTTCACACCACATTGAAAAAATGGTATTCGTAGCAAGTGTAGGTAAAACCTTGCTATCCAGGAACGGGAGCGTCAACGCAAAAATAAAAAACGTTATGGCGGAAATAATAAATCATGGAGATAAAGGCTTCTGCCATATCGACTGAACCTCTGGTGAGAGGAGTTTGCTTCTGCGGTGGCAAGCCGTTCCGTTTCCCGTGATGCCTCGGGCTCTGTGCCTCCCCTGACGTTTGGTTGGTGGGAGCAGACACTGGAGGTTAAAGATGAGAGTCTGTACAATGGAGAATACCAAGAAAAATATTTTAGGAAATTGGAAGAGGTCATAAAAACAAGGGGGGAGGGCGAAGAGCAATCCAGATATATGGCAGCCTGCCCCCAAAGATTCAATGGTGTCTCTGGTTTGCCCATCTGTGCTCTTGGAAGAAAATATGGCTGCTGTGTTGTTACTGCCTTCGGTCTTCTGCCTCTGATCTGGAGAAAGCCATGACCACATCCTCAGCACCTGTAAGATGGAAGGGGAAAGAGGGATAAGCTGAGAAGACTTTGAAGGAATTCAAAACACTTTACATGTATTTTTTGCACAATGAAGGAAGCCCACCTATAAACTAAACAGAGATGAGAATTCCAAATATCTATTTAGAATAGGCTGGAGATATCTTAGTGACATGAAGTATAAGGATATTTTTCCTCTAAGGTTTACTTGTCTAAAGCTGAACTAAAGTCACTCCGCTAAATACATAACAAATACATACAAGGGGGTCGTTTTACAGAAAAAAAAAGAAAGTACCGTAGGGAACATTCAGTGTTGAAACTACTACGGGGGAATGTTCATCAAGGGGTGAGAAAGTATTATGGAGAATATTCATCAGGAGATGAAAAATATTAAATCAAGGAGGTAAACAAGGACTACGGGAAACATTTATCAAGAGCTGAGAAAGTACTATGGGGAACATTCGAGAGTTAAGAAAATTGCTACAGGGAACATTAATTCAAAGGGGAATGAAAAACATCAAGGGGTGAGAAAATGCTATGGAGAATTTTCAGAGAGGTGAAAAAGTATTAGGAAACATACACTGAGGGGGTGAGATTCATCGAGAGTTGAGAAAGTGCTATGGGGAAATTTCAACAAAAGGGGTGAAAAAGTACTACAGGGAACTGTCATCAAGGGGTGAAAAATTGCTATGTAGAATATTTCAGCTCAATGTGAAAAAGTACTACAGGAAACATTCATCAAGAGTTGAAAAAGAACTATGGGAAACATTCATCAAGAGCTGAGAAAGTACTATGGAGAACATTCATCAAGGGGTGATAAAGTGCTATGGAGATTATTCAGTGAGATGAAAAAGTACTAGGAAACATTCAACGAGGGGTGAGAAAGTGCTATGGGGATTTCAACAAGGGGTGAAAAAGTACTAAGGGGAACTTTCACAAAGGGATGAAAGAGTACCAATGAGACTATTCATCTCAATGTCAAAAAGTACTATGGGAAATCTTTATCAAGAGTTGAGAAAGTACTATGGGGAACATTCATCAAGGGGTGAAAGAGTACTAAGGAGAATATTCATCTCAATGTGAAAAAGTACTTTGGGAAACATTCATCAAGGGGTGGAAACGTATAATGGGGAACATTCATCAAGGGGTGAGAGAGTACTAGGGAGAATATTCAGCTCAATGTGAAAAAGTACTACAGGAAACATTCATCAATAAGTGAGAAAATACTGCAGAGGAAACATTCATCAAAGGAGGGAGAAGGTACTAAAAGGGAACATTCATCAAGGAGGGAGAAGGTACTACAGGTAAAATTAATCAAGGAGGGAGAAAGTACTACAGGGAACATTCATCAAGAGGTGAAAATCATCAAGAGGTGAAAAAGCGCTATGGAGAATATTCATAAAAAAGGTGAAAAAGTACTAGCAAATATTAATCGAGACTTTATAATGTACTACAGAGAACTGGCAAGGAAACAAACATTATATAAGTTGATATTAGAAGTTCCATTGTCCAACTCATATATATTGATTTACGCAAATGTAGCCAGAAGTTACTGTCTTGGATACACAAACTTTGTATAGCATAAAACATAGTCAAAGGATTTGTTTGCTGCTCCACCAAACATTAAAATACAGAATTTAAATGACTGCCAGGAGGAATGATTGTAGGCACCAGCAGATCCTGAACTTCTGGGTTTTTCCATATGCTACAGCCTCTAGTCTAGAGTTTAAAGGAGTCAGGAGACATGAAAAACATCCGGTAAGCAGCAATTCTGTGATTGTAAACACCCTAGTGGTCAGACATGTTACATCTGATGGAAGTGCACAACTGCTCACTTAACCACCCTTTACAGCATTGCTGTGTAGAAGGCATCTCCAAACTCAAAACATTGCTGTCTTTGTATAGGATGGGCTACAGCAACAAAAGACCATGCCATGTTCTTCAACAAAAGACCATGCCATGTTCTTCAACAAAAGACCATGCCATGTTCTTCAACAAAAGACCATGCCATGTTCTTCAACAAAAGACCATGCCATGTTCTTCAACAAAAGACCATGCCATGTTCTTCAACAAAAGACCATGCCATGTTCTTCAACAAAAGACCATGCCATGTTCTTCAACAAAAGACCATGCCATGTTCTTCAACAAAAGACCATGCCATGTTCTTCAACAAAAGACCATGCCATGTTCTTCTCCTGTCAGCTAAGAGCAGGAAAGTGAAGCTGCAATGGGCATGGGATCACCCAACTGGATGACTGGAAAAGCCTCATCTGCCCTGACTAATTTAAAGTTCTGTTATTAAACACAGATGGTAGGATCAAAAGTTGGTATTGCAGCAGGAATCCATGGATCTATCCAGCCGTGGGTTTTATCTTCCTTCCACTTTTTGCTGCCTGCAGCAGAAACAGTTTTGGAATCCAATGAATAATTTAAGTGGAAGCTAGCAGTCATTTTTTTTTTTTTGTGGTTGTGGAATAGGGTTAAATCAAAGCTTACCATCAGAACTCAAACTGTGGCATAATATAATATGATCTGCAGAGGATCACGACGCACATGATGAACACAAACAGCTATGTGGGCTCCGACTTATGAAGGCTGTAAAGGGATAGGCAGGTGCTGGGCTGTGCCAAGAAACATTTAATAATCCTACCCTCAATCACAATCCTACTGGGAGCAGCATCCGTCACCGGCCGAGCGAGGAGACTGTACGCTCGTCTCCATGGCAACTGGACGGATAAAGCTTTGAGGGCAGAGAAAGCTGCAGGTTGATGTTTGGATACCTAATGAGCACAGTACATCACAGAGCGGCGAGGAATCATTAGCCGCTCTGAGTAGCGGCTTTCAGCAAAGCTGCCTGATTGCAGTGACACTCGGACCCCACAAATACGTCACCCGCTTTAGGGTTTCTGATGAAAAAAAAAAAAAGCGTTAATATTTATTTCCTTCGATCCTTAAAAAAATAAATAAAAAATGTGAACACTGGTAAATGCTGAATATATGGATATGCTGTGGGAAATTACTTTTAGGGGGAGAAGAGGGACTCAGGAAAAATAAAGGTTGCACAGGAATCAAGTGTTACTTTCAATCCTGTTGCTAATTGACCACAAATCCCAGCAGACTTTGGCAGCTGGTAGTAAGAAGATGTAGCTGTGGATCGTGCTTGTGCAATTTGCAGCCCACGGACTTTTAAAAGAAGTCGTGTCACTTTTTTTCTGAAACGGTCTATACCCTTAGATGCCTAGTTATAGGATGTCAACTGTATCTACAGATTTGCTTTCATGCGGGACCACCTGCAAATTTTTCTCTTGACTATACACTGGATTTGAATTGCATGAATTTGTGGTGGATTCCCTTTAGAGTAGAGTAAAGCTTGTTCGTGGAAGAGCAAGTCATCTCTCTTCCATTTTTATTACTGGACATGCAGTCCTTTGCCCCCATCTTTTTAACCACTTGCCGACTGGGCAATTTTTACCCCCTTTCTGCCCAAGCCAATTTTCAGCTTTCTGCTGAAGAAGCCCATACGAGGGGGGTGTAACGCGTACGGGTGGAAGAAGTCATTGCTTGAGATGTCAGAAGTAGCCATTTCTATCAGCGTGTTGAGCGGATTTTTTTATATCCCTGCGAGTTTTTTTTATTCATGTGTTGTTTTAAAGAAAAACATTTGGAAATGGAGAGCACTATGGTTTCTTTTTCCATGGCATGATGTGCTGAGGAATAAGTACCAAGAAAGGGAGAATTCTGATTCAGGAGTAGGAGGGGTGGTCTGGTGTTATACTGAGTGGAGTACACTAGGGTATGAATGACTCTGTAGTGGGGTCATATATTGGAGGTGAGAAGGCACTTTATCTGGGAGGTGGTGGACACCGAACACAGTGGAAGATAATATTTTGAACTGTTACTTCTTTTCAGTGTACGCAGCGGTGGATCTCTACTGTTGGGACCGTTACATATATTGTGTATTATTTTATAGGTTTTACAAAAGTTGTGCGTCATTTGATATAGTTTTTCTGATTTGAATAGAAGTTATTTTGATGTAGTCATATCAAGAATATTCACCAACTCTCAATACTAATGTGTATATAGTTGATTGCACCACACTTATATGTACACATTGAGAGTTAGTCGGCGAGCACACTCAATTGTTAGCTGCAGTCAAAACCTATCATATAAGATTAGCTCTTTAAAAGGGTGGAGTTTATTTTAACACCAATTATAGGCGATGGCGACGATTATATTCATTATATTGTTTTCAGCACTGTCACACTTTAAATGAAAACTGCGCGATCATGCAACACTGTACGTAAATTGAATTTTTTGCATTTTGAGACAGAACTTTCTGTTGGTGGTATTTAATCCCTACTGGGTTTTTAATTTTTTTTTTTTTTCGGTAAACAAAACAAAAAAGAAAACATTTTGAAAAAGCCAAAAAGGAAGGCAAAAAGCCCCAGCAAAGCATGATCCAATTTGCTGCAGCAGGGGAAAAAATTCCTTCATGATTCCCCAAGAGGCAATGCGATTTTCTGTGGATCAATTTAACCTATACAGTGGAACCTCGGATTGCGAGTAATGCGGTTAACGAGCATTTCGCAATACGAGCACTGTATTTTAAAAAAAATCGGAACTTGGTTTGAGAGTGTTGTCTCGCAAAACGAGCACCATTCAGGCCAAATCGGTGTGCAGTACTGCTTTTGGCCTGAGGTGGGGGGGGCGTCGGAGCTGTGCAGAGCCGAACGTCACGTTCGGAAATGCACGGAAAGGCCAGAGTACAGCACGGCTGACCTTGGCAAATCTCGGGGAGGAAGTCTTTCCGAGGTTCGCCGAGGTCAGCCGAAGTGTCCTCGGGCCTTTTCGGCCGTTTCCGAGGCCCTGCGGCAACCCCCCCCCCCCCCCCCCCCCCTCCCCCCCCTGCGGTATTGCATTCCATTGAAGTCAATGCGGAACAAATTATTTTCATTTCCATTGACTTCAATGGGAAAACTCGCTTTGATATGCGAGTACTTTGAATTAGGAGCATACTCCTGGAACTGATTATGCTCATAATCCGAGGTTCCACTGTAAATGTCAGTACCCAGTTATATTATGTACATTCCAGGCCTTTTTTTAAAGCAATCTACTGAGCTGGCCAGAACCACCCCTGGAGGGAGTCTATTCCACATTTTTTTCACAGCTCTTACTGTGAAGAAACCTGTCCGTATTTGGAAATTAAATATTTTTTTCTCCAGACGTAAAACGTGCCCCTTTTTCTTTGCGATGACCGTAAAGTGAATAACTCAACACCAAGTTCACTATATGGACCACTTATGTATTTGTACATGTTGAGCATATCCCCCCTGAATCTCCTTTTCTCAAGAGAGAATTCAGTTCCTCTAATCTTTCCTCATAGCTGAGCTCCTCCATGCCTCTTATCAGTCTGGTTGCCCTTCTCTGCACTTTTTCCAGTTCCCCGATATCCTTTTTGAGAACTGGTGCCCAAAACTGAACTGCATATTCCAGATCAGGTCTTACTAATGATTTGTACAGGGGGGCAAAATGATATCTCTCTCTGGAGTCCATACCTCTCTTAATACAAGAAAGAACTTTGCTGGCTTTGGAAACAGCAGCTTGGCATTGCATGTTGTTATTGAGCTTATGATCTTCCAAAACCCCCAGATCCTTCTCCACCATTGATTCCCCCAGTTGTACTGCCCTAGTATGTATAATGCATGCATATTCTTAGCCCCCAAGTGCATAACTTTACATTTATCAACATTAAACCTCATTTGCCCCTTAGTTGCCCAATTAGACAGAGCATTAAGGTCAGCTTGTAAATTGGAGACATCCTGTAAGGACGTTATTCCACTGCATAGCTTGGTGTCATCTGCAAAGACAGAAATTGTACTTTTAATCCCAGACCCTACATAATTTATAAAGATAATAAAAAGTAAGGGTCCCAACACTGAACCTTGGGGTACACCACTGATAACCTTGGACCGTTCAGAGTAAGAATCATTAACCACTACTCTCTGAATTCATTTTTTTAGCCAGTTTTCTAACAATTTACAAATTGATCTTTTCAAGCCTGTAGACTTTACCCTATACATTAGCCGTGTGCCAGGAACTGTTTGAAACGCTTTTGGAAAATCCAAGTATACCACGTCCACAGCCCCCCTCTGTCCAAGGTTTTACTTACCTCTTCTTAAAAAGAAATCAGATTTATTTAACTACTTCAGTCTTTCATGAATCCATGCTGTCTGCTGCTTAAAATAATTTTTTTCCATCAAGAACTGGTCTATGTGGTCTTTTATTAAACTCTCCAGTATCTTCCCGACTATAGAAGTTAAAAACGAACAGGTCTATAGTTACTTGGTAAAGAATTTGATCCCTTTTAAAATATAGGCACCACATTGGCCCTGCACCAATCCAGTGGCACCATTCCAGTCATTAACGTGTCCCTAAAAATTAGAAACAATGGCTTTGAAATGACAGAGCTCAATTCTTTTAGGATCTGTGGGTGGATGCCATCTGATCCAGGTGCTTTATCCACCTTTATTCTGTCTAAATATTTCTGGATCATATCAATTGAGCCATTGTGGATAATTTAGGGCTGTGTCAATACCATCCTCATTATGGACATGAGCTCCCCCATGCTCCTTTGTATACATGAAGCTGAAGCCTAAATGCTTGGACCTGACCTTTTTACTATTAATATATTTGAAGAATTTTTGGGGGTTTGGCCTACTATCTTTTGCCATCTGCCGTTCGTTTTGAATTTTAGCATCCTTGATTTCCTTTTTACATACTGTTTTTATTCCTTGTAGCATTTAAACGATGATAGTGTTCCTTCATTTTTATTTTTTTTTTTTAAAGTTATTTTCTTATTAATTTATAGCCATTTTAACTTTGACCGTGAGCCACATTGGTTTTATTTTTAACCTTTTAAAACTTATTGCCCATGCGAATATACTTTGCAGTGAGTTTGCATACAGGTTTTTTTTTTTTTAAGAATTCCCATTTCTGTTCTGTGTCTATTGATGCCAAAATTCCCTCCCAGTCTAAGTCCTGAAGAGCAGCCCCCATCCTTGGAAAATGTGTGCTCTTAGAGTTAAGTGTTTTTATCTTTTCCGTATGTGGGGATGGGTACCTGTCAAAAACTCTTCTCCTCCGAAAGGTGCCAAATGTGGCACTGGAGAGGAGGGGAGGAAGGGAGAGGAGGGGAGGAGGCAAATAAACGGAGCTTCCACTTTTGGGTGGAACTCCGCTTTAAAGGAACAGACTTTAACAGGGAATCTGCCAGAAACTCAAGACCAGCAATAATAAATAAATAATAAAAAAAACAAAAAAACCAAACAAACACACACACCAGGAAGCCACGTCAGTGAAAACAGATCTGTAGATCCATTAAATATTCTGTAACTAGGCACCGAAAGGTATGAACAAATGATAGAAGGTTCCTGTAAAAGGTGAACCTTTTGTCCAGCCCCTTCCAGAATGTGAAGCCAA
The DNA here is from genome assembly GCA_037952925.1 of Lithobates clamitans. Classification (NCBI taxonomy): domain Eukaryota; kingdom Metazoa; phylum Chordata; class Amphibia; order Anura; family Ranidae; genus Lithobates; species Lithobates clamitans. The sequence continues at coordinate 175,021 of JBBGZY010003584.1, forward strand.
TAGGGAGGTGAAGGGGGTGGGGCCCAAGCTCCACTTTAATAAGAAGACTGAAGATTTGCAAGCAGCTTTGCCACTTATAGCTACTGGACGTTTTGACTTGTGGCTTTCCAGAAAGCTATCCTTTGCATACGAAGTCTATCACTCTTTTACATCTATAAGATGGCAAGCTCAGAGTAGACTTTCAAAAAGAGTAATAAGTTAGCTGGCATGGCTGACTTCCTGCAGAAAATGCTGTTGTTGACTATGCCAAACCAATGGATTCAACACCTCCCTGACAAGAGACACGTATGCAAATAATGAGGACAAAGTTGTTAACTTGCCTTTTTAGTAACCAAACACTGAAGGCCATGCCTTCTGCACGACCTGGTCAAATCTTCGTTGCCCAAGCATTTCGTCAACATTTTGGAGCCATGCCGATAGACAGTTCAGCCCTTTCCTGCTGTATCACCCCCTTTAGTCCATCATCATCACACCCAGTTTATTTGGTTTTAGATGGAGTATTGAAGGGCTGTTTGCTGTCTGTGACCTGTTTGGAAGATCTCCCTTTACTTTCTTTCCAAAGGACACAACGGGAAGAGAGAGGAACCTCTCCTGAGCAAGGCTTCCCATCAATTTGTGTATCAGTGATGATCGCCAGGACCAATAGAAAGGATACTTTTCTGCAGAGTAGCCCAAATGAGCAATACAAGATTAAAGAGGGTGCTACTCTACCCTTAAAATAAAAAAAAAGCTATATGTACACTACTTAAAATGATTGGCAAGCTGCAATATATATTACACATTTTTGGGTTTGGGTTTAAACCAAGCTTGGTTTAGCTGGCCGAACACACCGTAGTAGGCACTCGGATGATCACGGCCGGCTCTGGACCGAGGCAAACATCACAGCCATTTTTTACTGGCAACTTTTTCCTTTTACTAACATTTACTGGCAGGAGAAAATTGCTGTTTTTTACTGGCTGCCAGTAAAAATACTGACGGTTGGCAACACTGGTGCCAGGGGTGAGGCCACTGCCAGGTTCCAGGAAAAAAAAAAAAAAAAAGAAGGATATAATTATAGTATATATTTTTTTCTCTCAAATCAATTAGCACCTCATGCGATACAGAATGCACAAGAGTGGTAAGACCGATCAGCGACAATTCTTCTCCTACACATGAAAAGCCGCCTACATGCATGCTGTCATCTACTCCGCATTCACGATCTGCTTTTTCTTCTGTAAACAAAAGACTTTTCTCCACTGTGAGGGCTATTTTTTTTATCATCTCCACCTAAAGCAAGCTGTTGCAGATTAGTAAACTGAGAAGGTCTATGGCAGGGATGCAACAAGATGTCTGGCAGAGGGTCCCGAGGTCAGTGGGGTTCAGTTAGTTATACGGAATAGCATACAGGTTTGTGCTCCTCCTAGAAACTGGATTCCATCAGACGTTCGTCTAGCACAGGGATCTCCCAACTACACGTCCCATGAGGCAATGTAAAACTCTGACATTCACAGACATGAAATGGCATTATGGTAGTTCTTGAAAAACTGGAGGGCCATAGCTTGGAGACGCCTTTCTTTGCACCAGGTTTTATGAAAGCTAACAGTCGGGAAGTTGTACAGGTCAGAAAAGGTTTATGGAAATCACACTGTACATGTATGGGGGTGTTAGTGTGCTTTAATACTGAACTCCGGCTTTCCTTTCAGTCTTGCACAGCTGTCATGCAACATATTACCTATATAAAATTTTTATCATTTTTTTTTCCGCACAAATTGAGCTTTCTTTTGGTGGTATTTTTTTACCACTGGGCATTTTAATTTTTCGCTAAACTAATGAAAAAGACCAAACGTTTTGGGAAACCAATCCCCCCCCCCCCCCAAAAAAAAAAAACACTTTTCTTCATTTCTGTAATTTTTATTCTTCCTCAATGTGCTCTGATGAGACTGTACTGATGGGCAATGATGAGGCTGTACTGATGGGCAATGATGAGGCTGTACTGATGGGCACTGATGAGGCGGCACCGATGGGCACTGATGAGGCGGCACCGATGGGCACTGATGAGGCGGCACCGATGGGCACTGATGAGGCGGCACCGATGGGCACTGATGAGGCGGCACCGATGGGCACTGATGAGGCGGCACCGATGGGCACTGATGAGGCGGCACCGATCAGTGTAATTGTCCCGTCACAGGATAGCCAGCTTTCCTTTCCTCACGCTGTGACAGCGCTGAGGAAAGGAAATGCTGATAATCGGCATTTGTTTAGATGTGATCAGCTGTGATTGCACCCAGCTGATCACATGGTAAAGGGCCAATGTGATTGGCTCTTTACCTCCATCAGAGATCAGATGTGCCTGAAGGACACAGTGATCACAGAGTGCGGCTGATGCGCGTCCTGGGAGGATGTCAATAGATGCCCTCCCAGAACTGGACGGCCATGCTGTATCCGGCCTTCGGCTATAGCTCGGTCGGCAAGTGGGAGGCGGATGCGAATGGCTGACAAAGGCCTAGGACGCAATCTCTAGTCACCATGGCGCCTGTGATTTGTCGAGCCCTGCACTCTTCCAGACTGCCACCCACCCATCAAAGCATTTTGATATTTGCAGAACTCCTCCCTACTGCTTGCATCAGGGCTCTTGAGAGGAGTACCGAGGTAGGGTGCTGTCATGTTTTCAGGAAGCCAAGTACAGCTGCCCGCTGCAAGTAAGCCACCACCCCCCCTCCTCACAGGTGTTTGATTGACAGCAGCAGGAGCCAATGGCTCCACTGCCCTCAGTCTCCCCTGTGAGACCAGGAAGAGAAGGAGTGGTGCTGAAGCTAGGACAGTGTTGTAGTGGTGAGGGGAGCCAGGTATGTGTTTAGGGATGGGGGGGAAACAGGTAGTGGTGCATAAAAGTTAGGCTTTAGAACCACTTTAAAATTCTAGAGAAGGCTAGAGGGAATTAGCAAGTAAAAAGGCAATCATTGGTTACATTAAAGCGGTTGTATAACCCGCTTGGTCATTTTTACCTACAGGTAAGCCTATAATAAGGCCTACCCTGTAGGTAAAAAATGAATATCTCCTAAACCTGTACGGTTTAGGAGATCTTCACCTTGCATGCAGCCGCTGATGTCAGCGGCGCATGCACTCTGAAGGTCTGGTCGTGCCGGAAAGGAGGACGCCCACGCACATGACGTCATAATGGCTCCGGCCACTCATAGCGCCGAAGCCCGCGTACCCGGAAGGAAACAGCTCAGCCTCCTCAGCGATGGCCGGGCGTGCTGCAGGAGCTTCGTTCTAAGGCAAGTATAACAATCTGCTAGTATGCGATGCATACTAGCAGATTATGCTATTGTCTTGAAGGTTTTTTAAACTACTGCTTTAAACTTGATAATTCCTTTCCCTAGCATGCTCTAGAATAGTCACAAAGACATTTGTATTTCCTATACTCCTCAGCACCATTTAATGGCCATAATGTGGCATTTTATTACCACCCATTAAAAACAAAACAAAAAAAAAAAACACATTTAATGGAGAAGAGAAACCATCCTAATAACATTCGTTTTGCCTAAGAACGAACATTGCAGATTAGCTGGACAAAACAGCTATGTTTTTGTTTTGTTTTTTTAAATTAGACCCTTTAGAGTAAGGATTTCTCTTCTGAAACTACATGCTGTTCCCATATATGATCAGCTGAGATGAAAGAGCAATAAGCGGAATTTATTCTTCGTTCCCCCCAGTAAAGGCTGGATTAGCAGCGCCAAGCAAAGTCACAGGTAACTAAAAGAAGGCATGCTGGGAATTCATACAGACATCCAGAAAGTGGAGACTGCGTATGACAGCTGGCCATGTTCCCTGTCTGAGCCGGTTGTGTAAGGTGCCGGTTCTCGTTAATCACCTCATGTCTTAACGGAAAGAGCACTGTCTGCTTAATTGCACGGTCTTAATTAAAATCTCCACAGCAGCTTTCACAAATGCAGTCATGTGGATCATAGACATCCACAATACAATCCAGGCTTCTTCACTTTTATATTCAATAATGGAGAAGGATCTGGGTGTTCTGGTAGATCTTAGACTTATTGAGAGCATGCAATGCCAAGCTGCAGGTTCTAAAATGAGAGAGAGAGAGAGCGAGAGAGAGCCCCATATTAAACAGAAAAACACAGAATTGGTGACATTTTTGCAGATTAAAAAAGAAAAACTGAAATATCACATGGTCCTAAGTATTCAGACCCTTTGCTGTGACACTCATATTTAACTCAGGTGCTGTCCATTTCTTCTGATCATCCTTGAGATGGTTCTACACCTTCATTTGAGTCCAGCTGTGTTTGATTATACTGATTGGACTTGATTAGGAAAGCCACACACACCTGTCTATATAAGACCTTACAGCTCACAGTGCATGTCAGAGCAAATGAGAATCATGAGGTCAAAAGGAACTGCCTGAAGAGCTCAGAGACAGAATTGTGGCAAGGCACAGATCTGGCCAAGGTTACAAAAATATTTCTGCTGAACTTACGGTTCCTAAGAGCACAGTGGCCTCCATAATCCTTAAATGGAAGACGTTTGGGACGATCAGAACCCTTCCTAGAGCTGGCCGTCCGGCCAAACTGAGCTATCGGGGGAGAAGAGCCTTGGAGAGAGAGGTAAAGAAGAACCCAAAGATCACTGTGGCTGAGCTCCAGAGATGCAGTCGGGAGATGGGAGAAAGTTGTAGAAAGTCAACCATCACTGCAGCCCTCCACCAGTCGGGGCTTTATGGCAGAGTGGCCCGACGGAAGCCTCTCCTCAGTGCAAGACACATGAAAGCCAGCATGGCGTTTTTATTTTTAGCAAACACCTGAAGGACTCAGAGATGGTGAGAAATAAGATTCTCTGGTCTGATGAGACCAAGATAGAACTTTTTGGCCTTAATTCTAAGCGGTATGTGTGGAGAAAACCAGGCACTGCTCATCACCTGTCCAATACAGTCCCAACAGTGAAGCATGGTGGTGGCAGCATGATGCTGTGGGGGTGTTTTTCAGCTGCAGGGACAGGACGACTGGTTGCAATCGAGGGAAAGATGAATGTGGCAAAGTACAGGGATATCCTGGACAAAAACCCACTTGAACATCTCTGGAGAGACCTAAAAATGGCCGTCCACCAACGTTTACCATCCAATCTGACAGAACTGGAGAGGATCTGCAAGGAGGAATGGCAGAAGATCCCCAAATCCAGGTGTGAAAAACTTGTTGCAATTTTCCCAAAAAGACTCATGGCTGTATTAGATCAAAAAGGGTGCTTCTACTAAATACTGAGCAAAGGGTCTGAATACTTAGGACCATGTGATATTTCAGTTTTTCTTTTGTAATAAATCTGCAAAAATGTCAACAATTATGTGTTTTTCTGTCAATATGGGGTGCTGTGTGTACATTAACTACTTGCCGACCGGGCCATAGCTGAAAGATGGCTACAGCGCGGTCGGCTTATTCTGGGTGGGCGCCCGTGAGACGTCCTCACTGAATCGTGATCCCACGCGCCCCCTGGGGCACGCACCCAGGAACATCTGTGACTGCCAGGTCCGGGGGACCCGGCGCATCACGGTAAAAGGTCGCTGATAGCGGCAGTTTACCACGTGATCGCTCCGTCAAATGACGGAGCATCACTTGTAAACAAACCGGCGTCATGTCATGACGCCGCTTCCTCCCTCCCCTCTCTGTACCGATCGGTACAGTGTGAGAGGAGAGATGGAGAGATCATTTGCAGCGCTGTGGGCACTACAGATCCAGCCCACAGCGTTGCTCAGTGCCCATACTCTGCCAATACATTTTAACAGAAACAAAGAATTTTTCTTTTTTTAACCAAATTTTCAGTCTTTTTTGATTTATAGCGCAAAAAATAAAAAACCCAGCGATGATTAAATACCACCAAAAGAAAGCTCGATTTGTGTGAAAAAAAAACGGACAAACATTTGAAATGGGTACAGTGTTGCATGACTGAGTAATTGTCATTCAAAGTGTGAGAGCACCGAAAGCTGAAAATTGGTCTGGTTTAGGAAGGGGGTTTAAGTGCCCAGCGGTCAAGTGGTTAATGAGGAAAAAAAATTAACTTAAATGATTTTAGCAAATGGCTGCAATATAACAAAGAGTGAAAAATTTAAGGGGGTCTGAATACTTTCCGCCCCCACTGTATAAATATACAAACAAAAAAAATGACATCATTAGTAATCAGTAGCTGGAACATTTCAGGGTCTGAACGCTTCAGCCTTCGAATCCAAAGTAAATGATCCAGATTTCAAGCAAAGACTACGTGAGACGGACATACAAATCCTCCTGGAAACATGGACCCGGGCACAGGATGAACCATCAGTACCTACTGGCTATGGGGAATTCTCTGTACCCGCACAGAAAGATAAAAACATCAAACGGGGTCGGTGTTCAGGAGGTATACTCGTCTGGGATAAGGAGGCGCTACATGGGAACATCAGTGCAATCAAAAAAAGGAGAGATCTACATCTGGCTAAGAATAAGCATCCTTACCTCTCAGTCCGACATCTACCTGTGTGCAGCATACATTGCCCCAGCAGAGTCCCCATATTTCAGACCAGACACCTATGAGGTCTTACAAAGTGAGGTTATCCACTTCCAATCCCTGGGACAAGTGCTCATCTGTGGAGACCTCAATGCTAGGACAGGAAGGGAAAAAGGACTATACAAGTTCTGATGGCAACACGTACATACTGGGCCATGCAAATTACGATCATGAGTCTATACAGATACAAAGAAAACAGCTATGACAGTACAACCAACAAAAATGGAAGAAAATTGCTGAATTTGAGTCGCAGTCTGGGCCTGTACATCCCCATGGCCGTACCAAGGGAGACTCTCTAGGAACGTACACATTTAGCTCCCATGTAGGCAGCAGTGTGGTAGACTATGCCCTCACAGATATGAAATCACACACTCAATGGTTTTACAGTCACCCCACAACCAAGTACTGCTACACATTAAATCTTCTAGCAAACCATCACCAAAACTCCACCGGGCCTCTTTCTGCAACCTGCCACCATCATTTAAAATGGTACAAAACAGTCTACCACAAAATGCAGAGAGGTAACGGACAGACCTGACATTAACAAACAGCTTGAAAACTTCCAAAACAACGCCTATGAGATAAGCCCACGAGGTGTGAACCAGGCAGAAAAGGACTTCCATAAAATACTACACACCATCGCAGAAACAGCCCAGCTGAGCAAAGCCAACTACAAGAAACCATCCAACAAACAATCCAATAAATGGTTCGACAAAGAACGCAAAGTATTAAGGAACACCTTACGGACAGTCTCCAATAACAAACAGAGACCCTGACAACACTGACCTAAGGATAGCCCATGGCACCCTACAGAAAAAATACAAACAAACCCCTAAAAAGAAAAAGCAAAACTTCATCTCCAAAAACCTGCAACAGCTGGAAGAGGCACTTCAGGATAATTCTTTCTGGGAAATATGGAAGAATATTGGCTCGGCACCCAGGAAAAATCAACCTCCACATCCAAAATGGCGACATCTGGCTCAACTACTTTAAGAACCTCTACAAAAGATATTCCAGAGGAGGGCTCTAACTGTAGAACAAAAAGACATCATCAAAAGACTAAATGATCTGGAGGAAAAATTAAGGACCTCCAGAACCCCCCTAGATGTACCGGTTACACCACAAGAAATTAGGGAGAAAATCCAAAACCTGCAAACCAAAATATCCAATGGGATGGATGGAATCCTGCCAGAGATGATTAAACACGTCTCCCCAGATGTACACGCTGCACTATGCAAAATGTTCAATCTGGTCCTGAGCGCTGGTTACTACCCTACAGTATGGAACCAAGGCCTCATAACACCCATCCATAAGAGTGGAGACCAGTATGATCTATCCAAGTACAGTGGGAGATAAGTGTCAGCAGCACACTAGGGAAATTATTCAACAGTATCTCCTCAATAAACGGATCCTCAACTTCCTGACACAACACAATGTCCTCAGCAGAAGTCAGGCAGGGGTCATGCCAAACCAATCGCACCACAGACCACATTTACACCCTGCACAGCCTCATCAAGAACCATGTGCACAATACAAAACATGGAAAGATATTCGCCTGCTTTGTGGACTTTAAAGAGGAAGTAAACCCTAGTGGGTTTACTTCCTCTTTATTTCCCTGCAAAGGTAAAGCATAATGGGCTACTATGCATTGCATAGTAGCCCATTATGTGTCACTTACCTGACACAGGAGCCTGCAATGTCACCGCTGTCCCCTCTGCTTCGGAGCGTCCATCTTCTTTCCAGGTATCGTGGCTCCGGCGCTGTGATTGGCCGGAGCCTCGATGACGTCACTCCCGCGCATGCACACGGGAGCCGCCACTAACGGCATGCGCCGTAGACAGCGGTGCCTGTCTTTTTGCAGATATCTCCTAAACCATGTAGGTTTAGGAGATATTTCTTGGACCTACAGGTAAGCCTTAATCTAGGCTTACCTGTAGGTCAAGATGGTCTGTAAGGGTTTACAACCACATTAAGAAGGCATTTGACTCCGTGTGGCATCCAGGCCTGTTCCTCAAACTATTAGAGAGTGGAATAGGAGGGAAAACATATGGAGGTTATCAAGAGTTCATACACTGAGAACAGCTGCAGTGTAAAAGTGAATGGGAAAAGAACCAAACACTTCCGGTGTCTTGCCGAGAAAGTTCCCTCGGCGGATAAGGTTCCCCTCTGTAGTGCGCAAGCGCTGCGCTTGCGCAGTACAAATGACCAGGAGCCGCCGGAAATAGCCGAAGATCAAAATCTTCAATCAGCTGTACACGGCGCCTGCACCCTGGGTCCAGGCTGAAGCCCCACCAACCAAGTGGAACTAGAGGGGGAATAAAAAAGTGCAGAGCGAAGCGAGGCCGTGCCCGAAGCGTGGCGAGCCCAGCGAGGGGCCCTCTTACAGGCGCCGTGCACAGCTGATTTCTTCTCCATTTCGCTTCGGCTATTTCCGCCGGCTCCTACTGTGCAGGCGCTGCGCCTGCGCAGTAGAGGGGGGTCCTTATCCGCCGAGAGGAACTTTCTCGGCAGAATACCGGCAAGCCAGAGGAGTCAGACAGAGCTGAAGCCTAAGTCCAACCCTCTTCAACATCTACATCAATGAACTGGCTGCAGCTCTAGAATCCCCCCCAGCACCAGGACTGACTCTACAGGACACTAAGGTGAAGTTCCTGCTGTATGTGGATGACCTCCTACTTCTGTGACCAACATAGAAAGGCCTACAAGATAGCCTGGAAGTGTTGGAGAAATACAGTGCCACATAGGCACTACCAATCAACTCAAGTAAAACAAAAATCATGGCGTTTCAAAAGAAAAATACTAAACAAAACAAGAGCCTCTCCTTTACATTAAACAACTGCACTGTTGATGAAACAGCTACACATAGCTTGGCTTAGAAATGAACAAATCAGGAAGTTTCAAGCCAGCCATGGAGGCACTAAAAATACAAGGCATGCAAAGCCTTCTATGCCATCAGAAGACAGCTGTACCACCTAAAACCACCAGTGAGGGTCTGGCTCAGAATATTTGATAGTGTCAGCACCCCAATTCTTCTTTATGGCAATGAAGTTTGGGGTGCCGTCACCTACCCAGACCACTCCAAATGGGACCCAAGCCCAACAGAAATATTCCATCTGGAATTCTGCAAGCACCTCCTCCAAGTCCAACGGAGCACCTCCAACAGTGCTTGCCGGTCTGAGATGGGCAGATTTCCCTTACTTATCGCAGTACAGAAGAGGGCGCTATCATACTGGGACCACCTACAAAACAGCAGTCCCAACTCATACCACCATTAAGCCTTACTGAACAGTAAAGACCAGCCACGTGGCCTGCAACAACTCGTCAACGCCTTGTCTATCCCAAACTCTCAACAATGCGGCCAGACAAAATCTCAAATAAAAAACATAATCAATGACTCCACAGAAAAACATGTTGGAGAATGGAGAAATGAGCTAACAAACTCCAAAAAAATAGCTGTTTACCAGTCACTGCAGAGAGACGACAAACTGGCCCCGTACCTGGAGGTGCTACAAGACCCCAAAGACAGACAGACCCTGAGCCTGTACAGACTGAGCGCCCACAGCCTGGAAATCGAATTAGGATGGCACAGACAGACCTACAAACCCAGGGAGAGTAGACTGTGCCAACAATGTGACCAGGGGGTCCTGGAGGATGAGGACCACTTGCCCAAAGTACTCATCAGTGAGGGACACTCACTTCCAGAGACTCTCCACTCTCATCCCGGACTTCAATTCTATAGAAGAGAAGAGGAAACTCCAATTTCTACTGGGAGAAGAGGAGCCAACGGTAAAAATTGTGACAGCGTGTCACCGACAGAGGGACATGAAAGACCGAGGACTTAAAAATCCTTTACATGGACTTATGCCCATTCCCCTCTATATTAACCCCCCCCCCTTCTTTTTCTTACAGAAACTCAACTGTTTTGGCAATGCCAACATGTATGTGGTCCTGCCAATAAAGCTTATTTGAATGAAAAAAAAATGAATTGAATTGAGAGACAGAGAGAGCGAGAGAGAAAGTGGCTATAAAAAAGAGAGATCTGGTGAGTGCGCGCGATGTGTGAGTGCATGGGTCTGAGATGAGTGTGTGATGTAATGCGTGAGAGATGAGTGTGTGATGTAATGCGTGAGAGATGAGTGCGTGATGTAATGCGTGAGAGATGAGTGCGTGATGTAATGCGTGAGAGATGAGTGCGTGATGTAATGCGTGAGAGATGAGTGCGTGATGTAATGCGTGAGAGATGAGTGCGTGATATAATGCGTGAGAGATGAGTGCGTGATGTAATGCGTGAGAGATGAGTGCGTGATGTAATGCGTGAGAGATGAGTGCGTGATGTAATGCGTGAGAGATGAGTGCGTGATGTAATGCGTGAGAGATGAGTGCGTGATGTAATGCGTGAGAGATGAGTGCGTGATGTAATGCGTGAGAGATGAGTGCGTGATGTAATGCGTGAGAGATGAGTGCGTGATGTAGTGCGTGAGAGATGAGTGCGTGATGTAATGCGTGAGAGATGAGTGCGTGATGTAATGCGTGAGAGATGAGTGCGTGATGTAATGCGTGAGAGATGAGTGCGTGATGTAATGCGTGAGAGATGAGTGCGTGATGTAATGCGTGAGAGATGAGTGCGTGATGTAATGCGTGAGAGATGAGTGCGTGATGTAGTGCGTGAGAGATGAGTGCGTGATGTAGTGCGTGAGAGATGAGTGCGTGATGTAGTGCGTGAGAGATGAGTGCGTGATGTAGTGCGTGAGAGATGAGTGCGTGATGTAGTGGGAGTGCGTGATGTAGTGGGAGTGCGTGATGTAGTGGGAGTGCGTGATGTAGTGCGTGAGAGATGAGTGCGTGATGTAGTGCGTGAGAGATGAGTGCGTGATGTAGTGCGTGAGAGATGAGTGCGTGATGTAGTGCGTGATGTAGTGCGTGAGAGATGAGTGCGTGATGTAGTGCGTGAGAGATGAGTGCGTGATGTAGTGCGTGAGAGATGAGTGCGTGATGTAGTGCGTGAGAGATGAGTGCGTGATGTAGTGGGAGTGCGTGATGTAGTGGGAGTGCGTGATGTAGTGGGAGTGCGTGATGTAGTGGGAGTGCGTGATGTAGTGGGAGCGCGTGATGTAGTGGGAGCGCGTGATGTAGTGGGAGCGCGTGATGTGTGGGAGCGCGTAATGTGTGGGAGCGCGTAATGTGTGGGAGCGCGTAATGTGTGGGAGCGCGTAATGTGTGGGAGCGCGTAATGTGTGGGAGCGCGTAATGTGTGGGAGCGCGTAATGTGTGGGAGCGCGTAATGTGTGGGAGCGCGTAATGTGTGGGAGCGCGTAATGTGTGGGAGCGCGTAATGTGTGGGAGCGCGTAATGTGTGGGAGCGCGTAATGTGTGGGAGCGCGTAATGTGTGTGTGTGATGGGGGGGGGGGGGTGTCAGGACAAGTCTGATCCTTGGAGGAGTGCAGGCCGAGTTTCCAGCACAGCCAGAAAACTGACCATGCTGTGCTCTCCTGCCTAGTGTGGTCTGTATTTGATGGGAAAGCAGAGGGACTGGCAGGAACACCAGGGATTTCACACAAAGGAAGCATTGCAAAGAGAACAGGAGGCTCTCATACAAGTACACAAGACTCTCATACAAGTACATGGTACAGCAGACACATATCAGAAATATTGGAGTAACAAACACTTTAATCACTTTAATTTTAAGAAGTCTCTTCTATTGCTTTCAGCCTCTCCAAATTATAATTTGTATTTTGCTATTGCAATCTGACTTTCTGGTAGAGGGTGGCTACGTTCCTCCTCCATGATCCCACTGTATATAGGAACATAGCCCCCCCCCCTCCCCCGCTCACACCTGAGATGGACTGTGGGATTGGTATTGTACATAGAGCAGTGTACATGACTGCAATAAACACCACTAAGGCAGCCCCCAGGGGTGTACAGGGGAATGGCTCAGGTCAATCAATAGAAGTCTC
>JBBGZY010003584.1:190000-197844 GCA_037952925.1 Lithobates clamitans
TTTTTTTTTTTTTTTGATCACAAAAAGAAAAAATGAAGGTTGTGCGAAGGTCTCAAGCATTCGCACAGCCGTCACAAATAATTCTTATATTTTGCCTAATTGTGTATTTGCTAGGGTCATTTCCTGAAATACCTCAATCTGTAAAATACTGACTTACGGCCACTAGGTGGAGCTAATGATCATATGAAACTTTTTTTTTTGCCTAATATTTGACAGCTGAGATGTTCACACAATTTTTTTTTTTTTTTTTAACACATAAACCCCTTGGAGTGCCCACATGACGGTTCTGAGCAATTTTTTTGCAAAAATAAATTACAATTTGTACATGTAGGTAAGGAGTGCCAGAATTGGCCTGGAAGTGGTTAAAGCGGAGTAGAGAAGACAACCGGTGAAGAGACATCCTATAAATTGCACGCTTACCCTGATCAATGGAGTGCTGGGGCAGCTGGCTGAGCTGGCTAGTGACCACTCCAGCATACGATCGCAGGAATGCTTCCTCACTAGGGGTGAGCTATGGGAGAAACAGAAAAGACATGTTACTTTCAGAGACAAACAAGTTCACGCTCCCAGCATGCTTTGCAATCTTCCAGCAGTGTGCTGCTTTAACTGCCAGCTGCAGCAGAGAAAAAACATCAATCTTAGTGGCCCAACATCAGAACTGACTGACATTATTCTAAAGCAACCTTCCGACCACAAATAAAACAGTGCAGTGCCCCCTTACATTGGTCAGTGCAAGAGGCGCCCCCCCTACAGTGGTGGTCAGTGCAAGAGGCGCCCCCCCTACAGTGGTGGTCAGTGCAAGAGGCGCCCCCCCTACAGTGGTGGTCAGTGCAAGAGGCGCCCCCCCTACAGTGGTGGTCAGTGCAAGAGGCCCAGCCCCCTACAGTGGTGGTCAGTGCAAGAGGCCCAGCCCCCTACAGTGGTGGTCAGTGCAAGAGGCCCAGCCCCCTACAGTGGTGGTCAGTGCAAGAGGCCCAGCCCCCTACAGTGGTGGTCAGTGCAAGAGGCCCAGCCCCCTACAGTGGTGGTCAGTGCAAGAGGCCCAGCCCCCTACAGTGGTGGTCAGTGCAAGAGGCGCCCCCCCTACAGTGGTGGTCAGTGCAAGAGGCGCCCCCCCTACAGTGGTGGTCAGTGCAAGAGGCGCCCCCCCCTACAGTGGTGGTCAGTGCAAGAGGCGCCCCCCCCCTACAGTGGTGGTCAGCGCAAGAGGCGCCCCCCCTACAGTGGTGGTCAGCGCAAGAGGCGCCCCCCCTACAGTGGTGGTCAGTGGAGGAGGCTCCCCCTTTACAGTGGTGGCCAGTAGGAGAGGTGCCCCCCTTACATTGGTGGTCAGCAAGGATGTGGATGGAAATGACAGCCATGGGAACTAACCTTATGATTATGGTGCTCTTTGAAGAGTGACCTCCATTCATGTCACACTTCAGAGGAGGCGTTGTATCACCTCCTCACCACCTGCTTTAACCCCTTGTACCCTGGAACTAGCACACTGCGCAACAGGTGGTTGTGGGGCCCCTTCATTCAGTTGAACGGGAAGATAACTTTTGCTGTGGAAGCGGCACCCCCCTTACAGTGGTAGTTAGTGGAAGCGGCGCCCCCCCTTACAGTGGTGGTCAGTGGATGAGGCGCGCCCCCCCCCTTACAGTGGTGGTCAGTGGAGGAGGCGCCCCCCTTACAGTGGTGGTCAGTGGAAGCGGCGCCCCCCCCCCTTACAGTGGTGGTCAGTGGAGGAGGCGCCCCCCCCCTTACAGTGGTGGTCAGTGGAGGAGGCGCCCCCCCCCTTACAGTGGTGGTCAGTGGATGAGGCGCCCCCCCCTTACAGTGGTGGTCAGTGGGAGAGGTGCCCCCTTACATTGATGGTCAACAAGGATGTGGATAAGGATGACAGCCATGGGAAGTAACCTTGTTATGATTATAGTGCTCTCTGAAGAGTGACCTTCATTCATGTCCCACTTCAGAGGAGGTGTTGTATCACCTCCTCACCACCTGCTTTAACCCCTCGTACCCCGGCACTAGCCCACTGCGCAACAGGCGGTTGTGGGGCCCCTTCATTCAGTTGAACGGGAAGATAACTTTTGCTGTGCCACAATGCAAGGTATCACAGTCACAGCATATGTACACCCCTCCCACTGTGCAGCTACAAGGGGGGGAGGTTCGGTAAAAACGTGACTCAGCCGTACTGTTTTACCACCCCACAACCACTAGTGTAAACAAAGCCTATAATACACAGATTAGCGGAAGTGCTCACGTGTGCGTCCTGACTGGTTCTCCCCCACACAGCCCTGGAATACTCACATTAGAGCCCATCTTCCTCAGCATGAGCAGGACCCGCACTTTCTGCTGAACGTACATCTCTTCCGGACTCTTCCCGGGGGCCCCCTCGCGGTTCATGCCCCCTGCCCTGCTCCCTGCAAGAACCAAGGAAACAAACCATGAGGACGACACCGCATAGAGCTGCACGATTCTGGATAAACTGAGAATCGCAATTTTTTTTGCTTTGAATAAAGATCACGATTCTCGCGGCATAACATCAATCTTTCACATTATACAAAAAAAATTAGGCTAACTTTACTGTTTCGTTTTATTTAAATACGTCAAAGTGTATTTTTTTTCCTAACGATCTCCATTTTATTCTCTAGGGCAGTGATGGCGAACCTTGGCACCCCAGATGTTTTGGAACTACATTTCCCATGATGCTCCACTACACTGCAGAGTGCAAGAGCATCGTGGGTAATGTAGTTCCAAAACATCTGGGGTGCCAAGGTTCTGCCATCACTGCTAAAAAAATTAAAATATAATGTTTGGGGGGATCCAAGTAATTTTCTAGCAAAAAAATACTGAATACTTTGTAAGCAACAAGTGTCAAAAAAGGTTTTAGTCCAAGTGGTTAAACTGACCTCATTTACAGACTGGAAGTTCATTCCTTTGATCTAAAAGAACCAAGAGATGCATTGTTTGTTTCTCTTTATCGCTGTTGATAAACATTTGCTGACTGATGTATTTTTTGGTTTTTTTTTTTACAGCTCTGAGCAGAGAACAGCTCTGCACTTGTTTAACATGAAATCGGGGAAATGCTGTATTAAGATCGTGAGGGGGAAAAAAAAAATATTATATATATCTGCTGAATATGCACGGATCCAGGCAAGCCTGGGTATGTATGACTTTTGTGTTCACTATGCCTTGAGGTTTTATGGGCAGGGGGTCCTTTCCTGCACCCACTGTCAGAATCCAAGAGGTCCCTTTATACCCATTATACCAAGTCCTTTCTTTTTGTTTAGTAAGACTTTTGACATTTCCGCACATGGATTCTGGTTGATCGATGTATATGTCGATGGATATGTTATACTGTACACCTTTTTATACTTTTGTAAATAGACCTTTGCAGTGAAATGGATCATATGTGAATCACGATAGCGATTTTTTTTAACGATCAATCGTGCGGCTCTAACGCCACATGACACAGAGGCCTGCCGCACCTCTCATCAGAATTGATCTATATAGTCAGACTAATTTTATACAGCTGTTGGTAAATCGGACCCGACATCCGGCCTTCCCTTCAGTCTTGCACAGTTGTAGCTGCTCCTCTCCTGAAAATGACTTCCTCAGGTCTCACTGCACACTGCGCGCTCCTTACATTGTGCACTAGGATCTGCAGCAGGTCAGAGTGTGCATCATTCCCGTGCTGAAGTACATCCAGCATTATGTAGCCTAGAACTACACAAACTGACTAAAAAGGAGAATCACGACTTTTTTGCATAGAATGAAGATCACGATTCTCGTGGCGTAACATCATTCACATTATACAAAAAAAATTAGGCTAACTTTACGGTGTAGTTTTTTTTTAAGCCATTAAAAAGTGTATTTTATCCAAATACCATGTGACACAAAATATTGCAACAACCGCCATTTAATTCTCTAGGGTCTCTGCTAAAAAAAAAATAAAAAATATATAACATTTGGGGGGTTCTAAGTAATTGTCTAGCAAAAAAAAAAAAAAAAATACTGATTTTAACGTGTAAGCAACAACTGTCAGAAAAAGGTTTATTAAGTGGTTAAACCGCCCTCATCTACAGACAGAAGTTCATTCCTTTGATCTTTAAGGCTGCACTTACACCTGAGAACTTCAAAAGGCACGCGTTAACTGCGATTTTGCAGCGTTTTTTTTTTTTACGGTTTTTTGCCGCAAATTTTATTCAGATCACCAATGTAAAAAGGCAGAAAAAAAAAAAAAACGCCTGTAATCTGCCCCAAAGAAGTTCATGTTCTTTTTTGAGCTCAGGGCCTTTCAGGTGTTTTGCTTCAGGTGACAAAACGCTCAGATGTGAACAGGTGCCATTGAAATGAATAGGATTTTGCCCGTTGGCCGTTTTCCAGGCTTTTTACAATCGTTTTATGAGCTGAAACTGCTCAGGTGTGAATGCAACCTAAAAGATGAAATGTTACAATGTATCTCTTTATCTCACCTGAGCAATGTTGTGATAAACTTGGCAGGCTGCCTGTTTTTTTGACAGCTGTCAGCTTGAGCAGAGAACTCTCTGCACCGAGTCGGAAAAATACTGTGTTAAAGTGATTGTAAAAAGATTTATTTTTAATTACAAATATGTCAATACTTGCCTCCTCTGTGCAAGTGTTTTGCACAGAGCGGCCCTGATCCTCCTTTTCTGGGGTCCGCCGGCGGCGCTCCTGGCTCCCCCTCTTCTCGAGTGCCCCCCACGGAGAGCCGCTTTCTATGGGGGGGGGCACTCATGCGGGTGCGCTCCAGAGTCCTGCTGCGTCCATTGACACAGACAGCAGGACTCTGCCCCACCCCCCCCCGGCTCCCATGTCACTGGATTTGATTGACAGCAGTGGGAGCCAATGGCTCCTGATGCTTTCAATCTATCCAATGAGGACCAGAGACAGCGGCTGGAGCTGCTGTGCTTATCCCCAACCCTTAATGCATAAAATGCATTAAGATGAAAAACCCTGGAGGGTACACAACCCCTTTAAGATCGCGAGGGGGGTAAAATCGCAATCTCGATTCTTTAATGATTAATCATGCAGCTCTAATGTAGCCCTTTCCTCCCCAACCCGACTGCCCCTGGCCCTTTCATTTACTGAATTTCCTTTTTTTCCCCAATAATGGAGTCTCGGCATCACATGCAGGCTTTACCTAGGGCTATCTGTAGAAGGCCAATTCTTCCAGGCCAAAAATAGGTGTGCCAAGCTGGCAGCATCATACTCAAAGACTTGAGGCTGTAATTGGTGCCAAATGTGTTTCAAAGTATTGAGCAAAGGCTGTGAACACTTATGTACATGGGATTTTTTTTTTATGTTTAATAAATCTGCAAAGATTTCAAACAAACTTTATTTCACGTTGTCATTCTGGGGTAGAGCTGCACAATTCTGGGAGAAATGAGAATCACGATTTTTTTGCTTAGAATAAAAGATCACGATTCTCGCGGTGTAACATTTTTCACATTGTAAAAAAAAAAAAAAAAAAACAGGCTAACTTTACCATTTCATCTTTTTTTAATTAATTAAAGTGTATTTTTTTTTTTTCAAAAAAATTGCATTTGCAAAGACCGCTGTGCAAATACATTGTGACAAAATATAAAACCACCATTTTATTCGCTAGGGCCTCTGCTAAAAAATATAAAACCACCATTTAGTCTCTGCTGAAAAATATAAACAATGTTTGAGGGTTTCAAGTAATTTTTTAGCAAAAAAATAGCGATTTTAACTTGAGACCAACAAAAGGTTTAGTCTTTAAGTGGTTAAAACTTCCCTCATTTACAGACCAAAGTTCATTCCTTTGATCTAAAGAACAAAACATTACAATAACAGGCAACTTGTCAGAATGCCTTTTTTGGGGTTTTTTTTTGGACAGCCGTCGGCTTGAGCAGAGAACTCTGCATAGAACCAGGAAAATGCTTTGTTAAGATCACGAGGGGGAAACAATCGCAATCTCGATTCTTAACGATTAATCGTGCAGCTCTATTATGGGGCATCGTTTGTAGAATTTTGAGGAAAATAATGAATTGAATCCATTTTGGATGCAACATAACAAAATGTGGAAGAACTGAAGCTCTGTGAATACTTTCTGGATGGACTGTATGTACAGTATGCAATAAATATGAGAACCCATTAAGGACTTACCTCTTGCTGAAGGATTCCCTTGGCCTGACCAGTCACACTGGAGATAGGGGACCCTGAAAACAGAGAAAAGCATTAGACATCGACCAATCACCGCAACCAACAGCACCCTAGTCAGAGACAATATGTCACCTTTCTTTCTCCACCAGGCATCTAAACCCATTCAATCGTTATATAACCCTATACATTCAAATCTGCCATCGCGTGTCCCCAACCGTTCCTCCACCTATCAGATAAGCTGGCTGTGCCGGGTTATAATTTCATACTACAAGTTCCACACAATCCCTTTAAAGCTACCCATACGCTAATACAATTTTGTTTGAAATCGTTCGTAAAAACAAAAAAAAAACAAAAACAAACAAACACCACACACACACCTTTAAAATTTCCTAATGGTTAGTGGGACTAAACCAACGTTCCTTTTTGCCCGCAATTCGTAGGAGCAGAATGACAATTTTTTTCTACTAATGAACACATTTCTAACAAGATTTGTGACTTTTGCTGGGGAAATCACATTAATTCCAAAAATAAAAATGATAAAAAAAGCAAAAAACTGAATTTTCAATCAAACAGTCAGCAAGTTACCGAATGTGCTGAAATTTTTTTTGTACGAATGTTCCTTAAAAAAAAAAAAAATCTATTGGTGTATTGGCCAATCTAAACGATCCAATCAGTTTGTGTCCAAATAATGGCAAACACTCGGTATTTTCCCTGATTAGATAAAAACAGGCAGTTATCCTTCATTGCTTTTATTCTATGGGAATAGGTGCAGGAACTCTCCCCTTCTGAAGTCACCCCTCGTCTCCGCAGCACCATTCCTTGGTACCTCCCAGTACTGCTCCTTTTAGAGAACACAGGATCAAATATAAAATGTTGTGGTGCCAAGTGATTTGTATGGAAATTGTTAACAATAATAAGAAATGCAATTAATAGACACCTCCGGCAGCAACAACCGACACCCCCCCCCCCATGGCAGCAACAACCGACCTCCCCCCCCCACCCAGGGCAAGAACCGACACCCCCCCTCCCCGGCAGCCGACACACACCCCCCCCCCCCGGCAGCGACAACCCGACACCCCCCCGTCGCCCCCCCGGCAGCAACAACCCGACACCCCCCCCCCCCCGGCAGCAACAACCCGACACACACACACCCCCCCCCCGGCAGCAACAACCCGACACCCCCCCCCCCCGGCAGCAACAACCCGACACACACCCCCCCCCGGCAGCAACAACCCGACACACACCCCCCCCCGGCAGCAACAACCCGACACACACCCCCCCCCCCCCCCGGCAGCAACAACCCGACACATACCCCCCACCCCCCCCCCCCCGGCAGCAACAACCCGACACACACACCCCCCCCCCCGGCAGCAACAACCCGACACACACACCCCCCCCCCGGCAGCAACAACCCGACACACACACACACACCCCCCGGCAGCAACAACCCGACACACACACACCCCCCCCCCCCCGGCAGCAACAACCCGACACACCCCCCCCCGGCAGCAACAACCGACACACACACCCCCCCCCCCCCCGGCAGCAACAACCCGACACACACCCCCCCCGGCAGCAACAACCCGACACACACCCCCCCGGCAGCAACAACCGACACACACACCCCCCCCCCCCCCGGCAGCAACAACCCGACACACACCCCCCCCGGCAGCAACAACCCGACACACACCCCCCCCCGGCAGCAACAACCC